>WYDF02257651.1:0-19686 GCA_009867245.2 Adranes taylori
CTTTAATGATGTTTAATAACTCTTTTGACTTTTTCATTCTTCTTAATACCTCTTCGTTTGTAACTCGGTGAATCCATAAGATACGAAGCATACGGCGATATACATACATCTCAAAAGCCTCGATCCTTCTCTCAATTATCGGATCGAGAGTCCAGGCTTCACAACCGTATAGTAATATACTGAAGATATAGCACCTGACCATGCGCATTCTGAGCTCCAAGCTCAAATCAAGACTAGTGAAAAACTGCTTCATTCTGGTGAATTTTTTTTAGCTATTATTATACTACTATAATAAATAAATGCAACATACATAAAATTGATACGTAATAATAAAAGTAATAATGTTTTATAGCTAATAATTTAAAACTTATATGCAGACTGGAATCTCTTGCTTCCATTAAAGGATTTTTAATTTCTTTTTCATTTTTATTAATAATTTGTATTTACTATTGTTTATGGAGTAGTTGGGGTGTCAGAAAGTGTTAATAATATTTTAAACAAAAGATGTTAGAAATCACTGGTTATAATAAATACAATTTCCGCATCTTAGACTTTTCTCGCTTCCGTTCTTCTTCACATACCCTTCCGGTAATCCTCATATTTCCCTTCCAGCATCTCATGACATTTCAGTGGGGAAAACCATTTGTAAATGGTTGTTTTTGTGAGTGGCAGGCAGACTGGCGCCAAATGATTCATTCATAGCGAAAGCTTTTTGAACTCAAACATATACATACGCAACAAACGGCGGCATGCAGTGCTGCTAGCTGTCGTAAGATTGCGCTAAGCAGACAACCAGTTTTGAATATATATAATAATCGTAAGATGAAAATTCCGACAGGATGTTGTTGCATGTAGAATGTCCCGATGCTTTTAGTCAAAGACTATTTAGAGATGTTTAAAATGTCTTTAGAAAAATTCGTACATATAAAAAAATTGACAAATCTTTATTTCTTAAAAGTTTTTTGTATTCAGGAAATTTATCATCGCTTCTGACTAGCGAAATTGTGTGAACAAAAGAAAGATTTATCATTTTTATGATATTATCAATATTAATTGATACTATTCTAGTTGATTATTAACAATGTTTAAACATTAAATTAGAGTTATAATCAAAGATTATAATATGATTTAAACAATTAGTAAAATCTCTAGAAAACACTGTAATGTTTAGTCTCATAGCATTTTTGTACGCGAGACCTCTAAATTACTTTCAATGTCCTACCTGGACTCAAATGATTGTTGAGTTTCGTGATCGAATTTTTGTTTAAATATCATGGTAAACGACTGCTAATTAGTAAATCTACTTAACTGTTTCGTTTACATTTATTTAAGATGTTCATGATTCTTTGCATTCCATTTTTGTCTATTATAAATTATCATAGCATTTTACAGTTCTCTAAATGAGTAGACGGGCCTACAATGCACATTAATATTTTATTTTGACCGTGCACCGGTAATTTAATTTCATACCGTCATACCGTGCACCATTTTAATGCAAATGGTGCACGGTATGACCGTGCACCATTTGTTGCATTGTGTATTACTGTAAACTTTTCTTTGCGTTTTTAATCTCGTTTTTTCTTTCCACGTTACATAAATATATATATATAAATCGCATACTTGAAACGTATTTGTAACTTTTTTTTTTAAATCCAACAAAATTTGTACAACCAGCACGATCTCTCACCGTTATACAGAGTGAAGGAAAGTTATAATTATACATAAATTGCATACATGAAACAGACTTAAGGAATTACTTTTATTCACCATCCTGTATATTTACAAAATCTGTACAATTAACACCATATCCCGGCGGCGCAAGTATAGTACCCCTGACATACAACGACGCAGAAGTATGCATTACGAACGTCATCTTACGCCAACTACCCCTCCCCCATCCCTCCTCTTCCACTCAAGTTAAAACCGGTTTGCATATTTTTGTGCATCCTAGAACCGCCATTATTATTATTTCGTGCCTCTCCTGTACTTCTACATCTCACAATTTTTGTTCTACCTTTATCTCTACCATACAATAGATTCACCTCATCCTATCATACCATTCATACATTGATCATCCACACCACTCATATAACCTTTTTCTATCCCTGACTCATTTGTTGCAATCATCCCCTTACTTATCTCCATTATTAATACACTTTTTTACAATCCTCTCTTCATCATCCACCATCGCCGTTTTTGTACTTAACTATCACTTTAACCCGATATACCCACCATGTATATTCATTCAGTTCCTGCAACAAAATTTCCTTTCCTTTCTTTTATTTCCTTTCACAATTTCAGTGCCTTCAATTTCCTTTCTTTATTTCACCATTCATACAGCCCCATTCGACAATATGCTTCTCACGCATATTTCTATAAAATCATCTCATACTTCCTGATTCATCATTTTTTTTTGTTCATACTTTCCACCCCATTCTTTCCACCGCCGATTTTGCTTTTTTCACTAACATTCTAATGGTTTACTTCCCGATCCGTTCTTATTCATCATGTACCTGAAATATTTTATTTAATTTACACTTTCTCTTTCAGTTCATCTTCCCATTCAGTTCCAAACTCCTAATTTTTACTATACATTCCCTCTTTCTTACACACCTTGACTTTCGTTTTTTGAAAATTGATCTCCAATCCTCTTTTTAAAATATATCTATTTGTTAACCAATATATCCTACACTTCGCTGTTATTCCCTTATATGGCCCACATCAATCCTGTTACCACTTTTATACACAGGAACTATATCTCCTACCTTACCACCTATAGGAATCCTCTTCTTCAATTTCCGCACAGCATTTATACCACTTGTTAACGGCTTCCTCATTCAAAATCTTTCACACATCTACTGGTGCCCCATCTCGACTACTTTGTATCATCTTATTGATCTAATTTCTTAAATCTCTTCCTTGATATCTATTTTCCTCCTTTCTAATTCTTTATCTTTGCCTGTACCAACTGTACTAGCTTCATCTTCCTCAATTGTATTTGAATTTGTTACCATTCTTCTTTAAGGTGCTTTAAACGTTTGGCTTTATGTAGTATACGTAGAGAGTTTAAAATAAACTAAATTGACAAACATGTCTAGAGATCATTGTTATAGTATGGTATAGAAAGGCCATTAGCAAATTAGGCTTCATACATATTAAAATATTGTGTTCCTATATTGTTTGGATCCATTGATACTATAATTTAATTAATTTATGTATATAAGTATATATGCTTATTATTTTTTTTTTGAACAATTGTAAAGCGCATTTTTCTAATTTGTACTATTGAATTTTGTTTCAATAAAAGATATCTATATTTATATGTCTATCTATCATTTCACCTTTGCTTATTATAAATGATCATGGCATTTTATAGTTCTGTTAATTAGTAGGCGGGCCTAGTATATACATTAATATTTTATTTTTACCATGCACCGGGATTTTAATCACCATTTGTTGCTGTTGATTTTCATGTATTACTGTTAATTTTTATTTTTAGCTTTATATAGTACACGCAGGCAGTTCTAAAAAACTATAGTGACAAACATGTCTAGAGATTATTCTTATAATTAGGTTTACAAAGCTCATTAGCAGATTATATACATATTAATATATTGTGTTCCTTCATTGTTTGGATGTATTGATATTATAATCTAATTATAAATTCCAGGATAATTCTATACGAATTTTGAAGTCAATCCACGTAACACCAATATCCTTATAATCCCTGTTTGATTAACAACTTCGATGTTCCGGTGTATAGTTTCTCTGTTTCGTGTAAGATATCGTGTCCTCTTGATTCAATTCAAATTGCCAGATTTAGATGCAGATGTGAATTTCTCTCTTTGTTTAGAGAAAATCTCCATCAGATTTAGCTTAGAATGATTTCAGTCTCTTCATATATTTTGTACTCGTATAACTAGATGCTTAATCTAAACATGTTTTTATAAGCTTGAAAATGAAGTCAAATGATTTTGAAATTTGCAAAATACGGATTTTATATAATTTTTCGTACAATGGTTTTTACTAAATATTTGCTGAATTTGATAGCATTATTTAATTTATTTAAACTATAGTAACAAAACAAGCAAAAATAAACAGTACCGTTCCAATAAGAAATTCATATCAGATTCTAGCTGTAAAGTGCGACGAAGGCAACATAATAATTTTTCTTATCTCATAACCAAAAAGAAGCAAATGAAGAAGCACCCAAGCTTTTAACCCTCTACCTCATTAGTTGCTCATAGAAATGAGATTAAAAAAGTAGAGTTAAATAAAATCCAAACAAACAAGGTTTTTTATCAAAGGAAATGAAAGAATCTACTTACCTGATTCTTTTGCATTTGTTTAAGATGATCAGGAATCTTCGCATACAACTTTTGCTTATTATAAATGATCATAACATTTCACAGTTATCTAAATAAGTAGGCAGGCTTTGTTTGAGACTACAGCTATTCAACTCTTATATACAGTAATATTTTATGTTGATCATATATCATACATCGACTCCGGATGATATCTGAAAACTTCGGAACTTATTAGAAGAAATGGAAGTCCCATACTATTCTTGACCTGCGACCAAATATGTTGAAGGATCAACTAAAATTCATCCGCTTCTGCGAGAGTTCTGTGGGTTAGGATCCTTAACTTTTGATATGAGTGAATATAAGTTGCGATTTTGAAATTAAAGATGTTTATTTATAAACCTATATCTATTCATTAAACAACAAAATCGGTGAAATGCACAAGTTTAAATGTTTATGAATGATGTAAGGACTTAAGTGTGAAAAATTGGATTTATGATTGAAGAACTTAAATACAGAAAGTTTTGATAAACTTATAAAATGATTTTATGTCCGAATGCTTTAAAAGATTATCTTTTTTCTCTCTAAAATACTTAAAACAACAACTTATTTGTCGATCAGCATATAATTGTAATTTTCAAATGTTTTATAATAAAAAATGCTTATTTATTTCAGATTTGTTATAACCTACTAAATCTATTTTAAATAACAATTTTATTGTAACGTGCACAAAATAATTTATATAGAACAGTGCTAATACACATTTTATAAAGGTATTTATATTTAAAGAAATGATTACTTATTCAAATGATTTAATATACAAGGAAATTCAAATAAATATAATTGATATGTTACACAACACCATCCATTTTAGCAGCAGGAGTTAAAGGAATTAAAGGTGATGCTGGGCACGGACATTGCCAGACATGACGAATGCCAGACATTGAAAAAGATTTATTAAACCCAGGCGTACAATTTAATTCTTCAAAACGAATGCGAAATAAAACAAGAAAATTCCAATGGTCTGAAGAAGGCAAAAAAGATTTTGCAAGTGGAAAACGCAGTGAGTACACAAATTAACGTAGAGCCTAAAAGAAGACCAACGGGTGCAATGCAATGCTTCCGTTGCCAACAATATGAGCACGCGCAAAGCGGATGCACCGCAAAACAGGTATGTTTTAAATGTACAAGGAACCATTCCTCTTATTAATGTACGCTTCGCAACGAAAAGCACTTAAATGCATCAACTGTTTTGCAGATTATCTGGGAAATGCCACGAGATGTCCGTGCCCACCGGAAAATGTTGAACAAAGCACACTTAGGAGTCTTTAACCGGAGGGAGATTGCAGCAGAGAGTCAAGAAGGAGTTAGCTATGCTAACAAAATAAACCCAGGCATTAAAGGAAGAAATCAGCACGATTCTTATACAATTACTACCGGAGGTATTAACAGATATATAAAAAAAATAAATGTGACAAAAAATGTAGACGGTTTCAAAGCGAGAGACCGTTCGGAAATAGACTTCTTTATGAAATATAATGACAAATACGATAATGCTAGTCTCTGAAACTCACCTCAGAAAAGAAGACAATTGAGAATTATCAGGACGTAGATTTAGACGGAGAGACCACGAAGGACAACCTAGAGGAGGAGAAGTAGTGATTGTGCAGAATAATGTCTGCGGGTGGAAGTAAATTCCAATTTAGAAAGCAGTGAATCTATAGAACTAAAGACATTTATGGATGATAAAGCGCAACTAGAATTGCATTCCACAAACATTTCCTTGAATGAAATTCTAAATATAATTCAAATCAAAATTCATAATACATTAATTTCAAAATAAAATATACTCGATTTTATACTTAAAATTTTACATAGGCCTTAGAAAAGGAACAAAATTATATTTAGTAAAAATCTCGTCCTTGATTTATTCTTGGAATTTCGCGACTATTACGATGGAATAAAATTATACACTCGCGGTTGCTACTGTATGTTAGTATGTTTTAAGGCATTCTTTTATACACCTTGACGCTGCCCCTACATCTGGACGTCTCTCATACTAACTAGGTTTTGAGGTTACTTGTATATAGTTTAGTCGCGGTTTTCATATCGTACACATTTCTTAACCTTTACATTGCGCTCAAGGGTCTCCAATATGCATTTTAAAAAACATGCATTCGAATGCATGCCCTCCTTTCACTTGTCTCTTATAGCACTTTTTTACGTAACGTCTTTAAAATTACTTTCAATGTTTTAGTTGTATTCAATTGCTTATTAAATTGCGTGATCTTAAATGCGTTATTATTTATTTCAGTTCAAATATTAAGGTAAATGATTCAATCTATTTAGATGTTTTTTTACATTTGCTTAAGATGATCAGGATTCCTCGCATACAACATTTGCTTATTATAAATGATCATAGCATTTTACAGTTATATAAATTAGTAGGCAGGCCTTGTTTGGGACTACGGCTATTTTATATACATTAATATTTTATTTTGATAATTTTACATTAGTATTTAATATTTTATTACAATAATTTTTCATATACATCAATATCTTATTTATAATTGGAATTTTAATCTACACGCATTCGTTACTGGCGTATTTTAGACATCTCTATGTGTCGCATTGTGTGTTAACTGTTATTTAAATTTTGTTTTTATATTAACGTTTTACAGAGTGGATGAAAAGTTTTAATTATACATAAATCGTATAGCTGAAACGTATTTGTAATTAGAGTACATTTTTAAGCCGATATTGTGTATTTACAAAATCTGTACCACTAACACCATTTCTCATCGTTATACAGGATGAATCAAAACTTTTAATTATAGAGACATTAATGCGTACATGAAACAGACTTAGGGCATTATATTAATTCAGCACATAGTATACTAACACAAGAATGCAGAAATTTGCATTACCAACGTCATCTTCCCCACTCCAGTAGCTTATTTTTGAGCAAATTGTGTTCTAGAATGTACATATTCTTTCTACTAAAATTGTGTTCGGATCAATGTATACGAGGCCCCGCCCTAAGAAATAATAGAAGGGGATTTAGTCAAGGTTACCAGCAATGGAGGTACTATTATCTGATGCCAAACATTATTCATGGGGCTGTAGGTCGGACAAATCATAAAAGCTACAAATCATTGTTCAAATTTAAGCATACGTTTACTCAGACGTACAGAATATTTATGTACCAGAAGATATTACAAATGTACCAACTTACGGTAATGGTGACATTGAGATAATTGATTTTTATATAAATCAATTGGAACAGCAATTGAAACGTTTTAATTAGATTCTGAGTAGGAAAGCGATATTTTTATTCTCTTTTATGGCTCCTTTGGCTTCCAGGTTTTCCTTTTCTATGCATTTGAGGATTTCGCTTTGACGACATCCAATTTTAAGTAAACAACTTCTAATAGGGTTAATGAACTACGCGTTCATTGCTCCTGTCTGGCCGAAAGATTTTACGATCTCCGATTGCTAACAAACAACTTTTAATGAGTTTATTGAACTTTGCATGACGCCGGGTCTTGATTTCGATGCTATCGCATTTTCAACAAACAACTATTAATGAGTTCGCTGAACTTGAGGGCGCTATCTTCGTCTAGCCAGATTTTACTATCGTTTGAAAGGAGCGTTTTGAAAGCTTTCCACGTAAAAGCTGCTGCCGCCATTTCCTTAATTGGTTGGTGTCTGTAGTGGAAGGAGGTTGCAGCTCGTTGTTCGGTTGCACGTTGATTCTGATTGGAGAGCTCCCTATCACAGAATCATAGCTCCCTATCACAGAATCGCATCCCTGCCAAGATCTTAGAATCTTGGCAGGGATGCGATGTGATATTGTTCTTTAAAATTCGTAACGTACGAAAGGATGCTTTTTACTGGTAGAAAATGCTTCGTTCTTAACGATTTTAGCAGAAATTTCGTCCAGACCGTGCCAAAATACTGCCGGCAACACCAAAAACTGCAACTATCGAGCTACACACCAAAAGATTTTAAATAAAATACCATACCCAAGTCAGTTTCAATTTTGGATGTTGTTCTGATAACTTTCAAGTAAGTGTTTCGCACATCGTTTCCCTAGTAACAATTCTCTAGTAGATGGCTAAGTATTCGTGTCGAGTGAGAATTTTTGTACGCATGAATCTGTTGGGCATTTTTAAGTAAAGCGCTACCAGCATACTCATAATTTATTTTTTCGGGTAAAAAAATGAAATTAAAATTCAACAAAAGTCAGTAGCAAAAATGTATGCCAGAAAATCAGGTACACACAGAAACACACATTTCAATACTTCGGCTGAATCTTTCGTATCTCTCATCAACAATCTAATCTTTAACTGTGTTCCTGCATCTCCATATTCCAAATCCCTTTCGTGTATCTCCGCTTTCAACCAGAAAACAGGGCGGATGACGACTAATGAGTAAGAATGCCCATCAGCTAGCTCGCCAACTCAACCGAGATGACTGATATAGAACTCTCGAAAGGCCTACCAAACAGCGCTGTTCACGAATACCACTCTACCTTGTAAATACAGAACCATCCACATCGAACTACACCATCAAACCCATCGCCAAGCTAACCAGAAACACCATGGACTTCACACGGCTCGCCATTACCACCAACAGCCCCAGATGTACTTTTGCCGCAGACCCATAGTAAAAAGTGGCTGTACACCGTCACTCGAGAAGATAATCGCCGACGACTCTTCCTATGCATCTTAGGCGTCAGTGACTAACATCTGTGCGCTCCATCCGTTTCCTTCGACATATCCAGATCGCTATTTTCGAATTCACATATCAGTTGTACGTTTCACGCATCACCGATTTAACCGAATGAAGATCATTTCTTCATCAGAAGAAAATATCAAATTTTTCATACATTAGTTCGCTAAATTTTATCTTCGAATATTTTTTAACTGTAGAGAAGAGGTTCTAAATATTTTGTGTTATACGCAGAGTCAAACAAAAATGTTAGTCAAAAATAACGAGCGCGATTAGAATCACTAATGAGTTATAAATATTAAGACAATAAAATCAAAGTTACGCTGGCACACAAACACATAAATAAATTAATGTTTGCCTCCTCGAAATATGCCATAATGACATAGTTAGAGAAAAGTGCAAGCTAATCTTTACGTACGTAGGTAGTTTGATTGTTTACATATGAAATTTACACCTTTGAACATAATTGGTGTCAATTATAATTACATCATGTTGTTTTTAAAACATGAATAATTTAAGTGAGAAATTTTCATTAATTGGTCTAAGAGGATACTTGTATTTATGGGATTGTTCAAATTAAATATAAATAATTACAATAAATAAGATCCAAGATAATATCAATATATAATTACTTCAAAAACGTAGAGTAGTGCTTGTGTTAAAAATGGCTATAAACTATATACTTGTAAAATATGGGATTTAATTTATTTTATAAAAGTGACATGATTCATAAATTTTCAAAATTTATAATCTTATTATAATATGAAATTAAACTCTCAAAATGAAAATAAAGTTTTGCCCATTTGGCAGAATAGTTAGAGACTTTTAGTGTGGTCCTTGTACACTGTATTGCACTGAATGTGTAAGGTACAAGGGCAATATATGTGACAATAGTATCGGCGAAAGTTTTAATTGGATCAAAATCTAATTTTGCTTTCAAAACCGCAGATGCTATACTCTATAGAACATGGGACAGACAATATCAGGCCTATATAAAACAGAAAGACACTTCAAAACAAACTTTATATGATTAACAAATTCAGGATTTAAACTAAATTTTCTATCGATTAATGTGTGATGAGTATTATGTACTTCAAAAGCTTAGTTAATGTATTAAGGAAAAAGGGCCCATTTTTCAAAAACAGCAAATTTTGTAGAAGGCATGCGTTAATTTTTTGTATATGAGCTTGCTTAACCTGGATTTTATTCTTTTTAATATTTATAATATGTAAATTATTCTAATCGGGTTCTTTAAAAAAAGGGGACATTCTTTAAAAAAAAGGGGGGCTGTAGCGTTGGAGAATGAAGCGAATTAATGGCGACGGTCTACGCATGTTGATTGCCTAAGGCGTATTGGATGCCAGGCGGTGACGCCTTGTTAGTGACGGTGCTGCTTCGATGAGGATGTCTCGGTGGTGAGATTGATACTTTAGCAAGGTTGATCGGTCTGCGATTCGATCGGCGGTGAGTTAGATTCATCGGTTCATCGATATGGTTGGTTTGTAGGTTAAAAATTAAATCGGGGTTGCGTTGATGACGCATTAATTAGAAATGCCTAGTTATGTTTATATGTGCGAAGTGCTCACTCTGACTCGAATATTTAGTCATTTATTCTTTAGATATTGTTGCTAATGACAAGCAAAATGCTCACTCAAAGTTACCAGAACAAGTTCCAGAATGCGTCTTGTTGCAAATGGCTTGGATCTGACTTTTTATTTGAAAGCAGAGATCTTTGGCGTCCGGCTTTAGCGGCGGTAGTTGTGGTTGCTGACTGCTGTAAGTAGGCAGGATTTAGTTGAAATGCAAACGAAGAACGAACTGCAGCCCGTTTCTACTGGGGATTTTTCACCAATCACGCTGGCAGCTGCCTTTACATGTAAAGCATTTGAGACGGTGTATGTTCCTTACAGATAATAGAAAAATCTGGTTAGATGAAGGTAACGCTCACAAAGTTCATTAACCTCATCAAAAGTATTTTTTTCCAAAATACGATGGCATTGAACTCTCGTCTAGACGAGGTTATGCGAAATTCATTAAACTCATTAAGAGTTGTTTGTTCCACAATCAGAGATCGTAAAAATCCCTTTTTAGGCAGGGCAATGAACACAGGTTCAACACCTTTACTACGAGTTGCTTATTCGAAATCTAACATCGACATCAACAATTAGACGCCAACGATTAGACGCCATGAAAGTGCACAAAACATGTCTCGCTCTCTTGATTTGTACCATTTTTTGCTTATGTATTACATTCGATGTGAATTCACAAAAAATGTAAAAATCATCTGCACAAAACGAGAGGCTATAAATTGCTTTAATCCATTCTGACATGAGTTCTCATTCCACTTAAACAAAACAGCAAATAGTTATGTGATCCAATTGCGCGCGATATATTCCCCGTCTCGCTGTTCCGTTGCTGGCTCTCTATAATACACGAGAATGCTTAATGGTAGCTAACGCCAGTTGACTCCAACTCTTTCTCTTCTTTGAGCTGCAATGCATTGCGACGATGTGTATCTTTTGCGAGCGGCTCTGACTCCCACTACTCATCCTAAGCAAGTGAGTATGAATGTCGCTTGACTCATAGAAGTACTATATATCTGTTCCGATGCATAGAGTACAATGACTGCATGCTAAAAAAGTTATGTGATTATACATAGTACATCTTTCCGTCGTTTAAATTATCTTGAATTAATTACCGATTCGTTGTTTGTTTCATTAACGATTTATTTATTTCATTTGTTTACATGCATTATAAAAGCATGTTATATGTCGATATCTCTTCTTCGAATTATTTAAACAATGATTATTACAAATTGAGTTTCATTTCAACTTTAGAATAAAAATATATTTATAATGAATAAAAAATATTTTGAACGTGTCACTTACATATTGGTAAGATCTAGAATGTCTTTAGAGATCTGGAATGGGAATCAAAGAGGAGCATTATTTTTGCCGACGATATACGTAATTCAGTAATGAGTGAAAACAATTGATTAAGTAGGAGATGGGTAATTAAGTGAGAGTATATTAGATAATAGTAGTTTGCTATAGGTAGGGGAAACCTAGTATAAAGCATTGATAGTAAGTTTGGTAGAAAACTAGGAGAAGTTTAGTGGGGCGAACTAATAAAATCTTATGCAGAATGTTGTAGAAAGTTAGTTGAAGTTGTAGAGAGTTTATTGGAATTATTTAGTCAAGTAATAAATTAATTCATAATTAATTCCAAATCAAATCATAATTAAATAAATGATAACATAATCTTCAGTATTCTTCATGGGGAAAATTATTGCACAAAATTTTATAACGAATTACTTATTCGTAAGTACTGATGTGACAACCTAATTTTGTAAAAATAATTAAAACATTTAAGATAACGATGTGCATTTATGTGAATTTTGAGTATTCTCAATTATTAATAATTACGGAAAGGAAACGAACCAATTATACCGTGACAATATAATTAATGATTGTTTTTGATCAATAAAAAGGTTTTGTAATTAATGTTGTAATAAAAAGTACTTCCTTGTTTTTAAATTTATTTAGTCACTACTGGTTTCGTCCTTTGGGCATCTTCAGGTAAAACTACAAAAATATTAAAAGAATTTACACAGTATAAAAAATAAAAATAAATTATAAAATTATGGCATATCAGTGTTTGTTAGGTTATGTTTATATCCGTTATATGTTGCTTAATTTGTAGCTTTTGTCGGTGGTGTGTATGATTTTGTTGGACAATATATTTTTCGCACATTGCGCAAAAAAACGTGCAGTATTTCATAACCTAATTACAGTAAGTACAATAATAATTTCACATAATAGATGAAACAAAAAGAACAGACCAACAAAATAAATTTTCACGAAATCTTCTGTAGAACCTTCCCGTGATCCTGCCGTTAGATACCTAAGGATGTAACTAATCTACAATGGGTGGTTCAACCGAGTACTATGGAGAACAATGAAAGGTTGAATTTTCCTGATGGAGTGTCGCTTCCCCTTTCAGAGAATATGTAACATGTACCCCGCAGTATTTCTTAAAAGCGGGTAGAGGGTCCCTCACGTAGAGGTTTTTGTGAGAGCCTGGGACAGTATTCAGTTGCGTTCCATGGTGTGTTATAGATTGGGAGTATAAGCCTATAAACTGAGGGGCAGTTGAGCTTCAATGAAATTGTACTGCAATGAAATTCACAATTCAAACTAAACCTGTCAAATAAAATCTTAAAGCTAACGTGAACCTAGATCCACATAGCTAAAGTTCGAACCCTATTAAAACGTATTGGTGTTCACTATATGGTGGACATCTAAAGCGGAATGCTCGACTTTGTTTATAAAGCAGTGGCTTCGAACCATTCATTTTGTAGATTAAAAATGTTCAGGAACGTGGAAGGTCTTTATACAATGCGAAAATAAGCGATCCGTACTCGTGACATCCGTACGAAGCTATTACGATAAACATTTTAAATATATAATTCAGGAATAAGTAAATCGAGACCTATGGCTCGTTGGTTCTGGAAAGTAATCATGGTTGCTCTATAGGTCACGATTTCGAGAGGCACATCGTAGACTCGTCAATTACTTTATTTATTTATTAATCATCTCTTTCTATCTTCATGAACGAAAACGCTTATCCTCAACATTCGTAGCTTTACGTCAGGGATCGTACTCGTTAGCGTTTGCGCAATACTTCAAAAACTTGATACATTCATCCCGATTAACTTGTATGATTTATTACTTTATTTAACACTTATAACATTTAACTAATTACTTTACTAGCGACATCTAAGACGGCGGGAGTATTCTATATGAATTTAATACTAAACTCCAATTTTAATACATGGAAATGACTACGGATTCATGCTGAATCAGTAGTGATGTCTTGGCGTTTATGCTTTTATAACCTCTCCTTGGTCCTCGCTCGTACGATGCTATCGTCTCCGAGTAGGTACGAAATCTGAGTATGTGTATCATTTCTATTGACTAAGATTGACATTCATTTCTAAATAACGTGAAGTTGATGCCTAAAGATGGGTTTATAACTTGTAGTATAATCATATTTATTCGCTATGAAACACGACACAGCAGCACAACTCAAACGCGATCCCTGACTACTAAACCGACCCCTGATGTAAACCCGCGAACGTTGAGGATAGCCGTGTTTTGTTCATAAAGTTAGGAAATGAAAAAATAAAATAAGTAATAGGCTTTGTAATAAGTAGCCGACAGAAGCATCAAACTTCTGCCAAAACTTGTACATGGCGCTATGAACCGACCTGAAAATATATAACCCAAAACTCTTTTACGTGAATTTTCCTTTGTCATGTTTTTGATGTCGTGATTATTATGGCAGATGTTCAGATATAAGTAGGCCATTATTTGAGTTATAAATCTTTGACTAAGAAATTGAAACACCTTAAGTTCTTTTGATTGTAATCTTTTGAGTATATAATTTTATTCAATCTAACTAATTTTGATTTAACGACAAGCTAACAGTAAATTAACTTTTATTTAGATGTTGGTTACTAGTTGTTATATTTACTTGACATTATATTTACTTGACACAAGTTGACACGCGCACGGAAAGAGAGTGTGATTTGAATGCGTTTTTAGAATGCCTCGACACATAACATTGACGGGGCGGTGTAAGAGACAAAGGAGAAGGATATTATATCAGGCAGTGCGTGATATTCTTTAATAATATGAAAAAATTTAAATTCACAATGAATTGTATCAAAAAAATATAGGAACACAAGCTGTAATTGTGTTTTTTTTTCAGCTGTTACTAACTTTAAATTTCATAGGTATTGCAGAAAATTACGGCAAACAACATACGCTAATGACGTATTTGTACACGTTCGGAGCTAACGTAATAGAACAAAATTCAAAAAGAATGATATGCAATGCTTATACAGGTACACTATTTGACAAAAGAACATGAATGACGTTCAAACCTACAATTTTAATGAATTATGACCGAATTTCGAGCAACAGGCGACCACTTGTCCATATTATAATGTCAATGTCAATTAAAACTATAATTGAAGTTAAGCTAGTAATGCTATAATATACTTGTTGGCTAGATGAAAGCAGCGTTTAAGTTGCCGTTCTAAATGACTCATGTAATTGGCAATTTTGTGTTACTTAAGTCTAGAACTAGTTTTCCGCGTCGCTATTAGTCTACCCTTCATCAACAAAGTAACAACTGTACCTGACTCATTATGCGTGTGTCTATTTTTCAGATAGAACAAAACTTTATATTCCATGCTCAATTTTATTTAATTTAACTTTGTATAATTAATGAAAGTATAATGATAGTTTGCTTCATTACTTTATGGAATTTATTGATTTTGATGATTTTCTATCATTTAGATATTATTTCTTTTGATCATGTTATCATGGTGGCATCTCTATAAATCAGAAATTGCTGTAGTGGTGAGAATTTATTTATATCAGGCAGTGATGAAGTTCATTAATCGCGCAATTAGATGATATATTATTTATTGTTTTATATAAGCCTCGCTTTGAATTGAGGGACAAGTTATATTAAATATTTTTAAATGTATTAAATTTAATAATTTATTTGAAATAATAACTAAGCCTTGCGTTATTCTCTTCGTTATTAATTTTAATTATAATTACGTCAACTCAATTTAATTAATTAAATTTAAAAAAAATTAATGTTTTAAATTTATTATTATTACGTAAACAAATTTTTTCGCCTACGAAAAAATTTCATCACTCGTTTTCGAAATTATAATTCAGTATATAATAAAACATTTACTTCCAATGTATGGACGACGGGGTGCCATTGTTTTTATTACAAATATTTGTTTCTGTCTTTAATTTAATCGTAAATTTAATTAAATTAATTATTCTTTAATATTAATTTTATATTATTGTTATTATTTGTAAGCTTACTTTTTATATATAATTGTTATATTCTTTGTAGAAAATTTCGTTTTGACGCTAATTATTAGATTAGCTTAAATCTCTTTCCGTATGTTCGGTTAAACTTTGTAACTAATAAAGTAAATGTATTTTGGATTCCTGGAGGGAAAAGAAACACAGGAATAAGAGTCTAACATAAAGTCTAACAAAAACGACGACACACTAATTCTTTTTCCAAATGCTAACAAACACTAACACCTTTCGCTTGATTAAGAAAGTCCGATTCAATAGTAATTTTCAGTCGTCCATTCAGGATATTGATGTTTTTTTTTACAGGTGTGTATTTAGAATTAGTTGGGAATTGGGATCTCTAATTCGCTTCTTTATACGTATTTCTATTACTCCTACATTTTGGATAGATTATTATTAGAGAAACCGAATTTTAAAATGTTTTTTCAGATAAATATTTTTCAAGTACAAGAAATTTTTCAATTTGTGTGTCATGATTCTAGAATTTACTTTTATAATTGTGTTTCTTTATTTTTTTGTTGCCCGAGACAATCTCGACAAAAATTTTCAAAATTAATGTATATATATTTTTTTTCTTCTCACCGATAATAAAAATTCTTAAGAAAATTCTTTAAGCCAACAACAGAGGGGTCTTTTTTACCTTAGCTCATCTACGAGGTTACTCTTGGCCTCTCATTAGGTTTTGATCTTGTATGTTTTACTAAATCTATTATACGTCTAATAATGTCATTATTTAATAACTTAAATATAAATTCGATAAAACAAAATATTTGAAACTAAATAACTATTAAATAAACATTTTTATCATAAAAAAGTTTTAGGTTTTATTCTAGTATCATTGCAAAGTCCGACATTCTTGCCATTTATTAAACTTAAATTACATTGGCAAAGATAATATTTGATTAATGATCGACCATTATTTTTCTATTGCCGATTGATGTTTTATGATATCTAGCACGCGTCTAACGATGAAAATGACATAGTATGAGAAAAAGATATTTATGGATGAAAGTGATAAATTAATTAAGGGAGTATAGGGAAAGCGTTAGAAGATGAAAGGAATGGGATATGCATAAATGAGTGGGCAAAAGAACGAAAGAGAGCATATGAAAGAAAAAGAAGTTCGATGGAAAGACGGTTTGAGTCGTGGATGAGATGGTGAATGAAGTGGAAGTGAGGATGTGGAATTTCAAAAAAGTTGGGAACGAGTGAGGAACACTAGGTACAATAGTAGATATACAAACATCAGTAATGGAGAAGTGTTACTGGAAAACATGATGACTCAAGTAGATAAAGATAAAATGATACCTATATGGAGAGAAAACGAAAGATTAGCACGTTTCAGATGTGGGTTTCAGGCGTCATTATTTGATAATATCATTAAATACAAAGTCATAGAATATATGTAACAAAAGAACTTGAAATATATGGTACTCATGTGTATAAAACCAAATAACTATTGAATAAACATTTTCACCATAAAAAAGTTGAGGTTTCATTCTACTAACATTGCTAAGCCCGATCACGAATCTCACTATGAGGCGTCTTGTTCATATAATTCAATATATTTTACAGTCATCAAACCACTAAACTCTATATATTTTTCTACATTTGTATCAACATATCAATGTAGAGTCCGACACTTCTGTCATTTTCTTTAAATTTAAATATCATATTAATAAAGATAATATTTGATTCATGGTCGACGATAATTTTTGTATTGGCGATTGGTACTTATATAATTTGTCGAATCATGTCATTATTTAATAATATCATTAAAGTTAAAGTCGAGCAGTATATGAAACATGTCATATTTGAAACATATTATACTCACTTGTATGAAAGCAAATAACTATTGAATAAATAGTTTCCCCACAAAACTGTTTTACGTTTTATTCTATTATCATTGCTACGTCCGACAGAATTCTTTAAAGTCGTGCAATCATTGGCGCGTTATACAGTCACAAAGCATTATACAAAGTTTTTATCCTTTACATACAAGAATTGCGAATTAGAGGCCCCAAAAATGCAGAGGCTCTAGGAAAATGCCTTTCCTGCCTACTCTATGAAAGAAAATAACTATTTAAAAAACATTTCAGAATAAATAAGTTTTATTTTTCATTCTACTATCATTGTAGAGTCCGACATTCTTGCCATTTTTTAACTCAAATTATATTTACAAAGCTAGTATTTGATTAATGTTCGACCATTATTTTAGCGATTGGTATTTTATGAGATCTATCAATAATCTAATAACGTCATTATTAGCTAATATCATTAAAGCTAAAGTCGCTCAATAGATAAAACAAACAATATTTGAGACATGTATTCATATTTACAAAACACAAGAACTTTTGAATAAACATTTTCAGTTTGATGTTTCATTATACTATTCTTTCTAAGCCCGATAATGAAACTTCTTCATATAACGCAATTTATTTTACAGTCATCACAGCACCCAAATATATATATATATATATATATATATATATATATATTACATTTGTATCAATATATCAATACAGAGTCTGACACTATTGCCATTTTTTAAATTTAAGTAACATGTATAAAGATAATATTTTATTCTTGATCGACCATTATTTTCTATTAGCGATTGGTATTTCTATCACTCGTATAATCATGTAAATATTTAATAATATCATTAAATTAAAGTCGCACATTATAAAGAACATCAAATATTTGCAACATATTGTACTCATTTGTATGAAACCCAAGAACTGTATTGAATAAATATTTTTCCCATAAAAAAAGTTTGGGTTTGAGATTTCAAAAAAGTTTGATATCATTCGTGTAATAATGTCATTATTTAATCGTATCATTAAATTTCATTATCGTTAAAATAACACATCAAATTTCTTTAAAATTCTCGCGGCAGGTTTCTTCATATTTCGACCCCGCCCTGTTTACATCATTTAGGCATATCTAATAACTTGTGAACAAGACGAATAATTTATTAAAAACATTTTAGACGTATGATTTAATTTTAATAGCAACAAACAGAATTGCTAGTCCAAACAGCAGACAGTTTTCGTATTTTATCAATGATATGAATAGGGATAAAATAAACACTACTACTAAAGAGGACGAGAATATAAAAGGAATCAAAATAAAGAAAAGGAATCAAAAGACTCGATTGAAAAGGTATTTGAAGTCAGTGTGAATATGTGGTCAGCTTTGTCGACAACAAATACGTCTATCAGGGACATTCGTACTATAAATCGAAGAGCAAAATCAATTGTGCGTGTAATGCAAAAGTACGTGTAATAAATATATATATATATATATATAACAGTGCTTGTCAAACATTTTTAATTTATTTTAAACTAGCGCTCTACGTTTGCAATATTCACTAAAGATATGGCGCTTGCGCGAATATAATGAAACAGTTATAAGAACAGAGAGTGTATAACACTTAATTGTACACGTAGTAATGTAAAAAAAATGTTGCATTCTTAACTTTTTCTGAATTATATATCTTCTAATTTCCTTAAGATTTAATTACTTGTAACTGTTTTTCTATTAGAGTTACTTCTGGTTTTTATTAGAGTTGGATAAACCTATGAACACTAAGTTTATGGCCTAACAGCTAAATACTCGCAAAAGTATGCTACAAAGTTTTTGCCCATCCTTCAAAAAAACAAACAAATTCAGTCAATGTTTGGTATTAATGCGTCGAAAATTGGTCCTCTCTTGTCTCATGACTGGACGCTGCA
>WYDF02257662.1:0-19685 GCA_009867245.2 Adranes taylori
ATTCGATTCTTCAAATAGGATGTTATTAATTTTAACCCTACTCCTCTGCACCCATAGTGTTCAATTTTTTCCAGAAATAATTCATGGGACATTAGACATATGAGGTGTTATAATAAAATAAAAGGCATTTTTAGAAGCAGTAGTAAAAAATTTAAATTTACTACTGCTTGTGTGCTTTTTAGTCATTGCATATAATATTGTCATTTGTAGCTCTGGGACCCATATTGCCACAACTCTCCGTCTATGGTCGTCAGTTGGGCATATCGGCCGTAACGATGGGTACAATAACAGGCATACTACCCGTTGCCTACACCCTCGCCAAACCATTATTTGGAATTGTTGCCGATGTGTGTAGAAAGCAGAGGAAGTTAATTTTTCTTGGACTGATCGTAATTATGACAAGCACTTTTATAGCGATGTTCATGGTTCCAACTAGAAGTTTAATGAAATATGATTTTAGAAGCGACTGTACTAAATTGGATATATGTAATGTCACAGTTAGTAGTTGATAATTTAAATAATAAACTATTGTCACAATAAAAAAAACCAAAAATCTCAGAGTCTTATGAAAAATCAACAAATTATGTAAATGAAAACTAAGTAACATATTTTAAATATATACGAGGCATGGTCACCCGGAATTTTTAAATTTCGCGGGTTATAGAAGTCCAACTGTCAAATTTTTGTAATTATTTTGTTGGTAGATATCTCCCCAAACATATGTTGACAACTGCAGCCACATTGATTCTTTAGTTTATCGCTAGCTGTCAATAGGGCTATTTACGTTTTGGTGTCATGTCGACTTTATACTTGTGAAGAAAATAGATCAAAGAATTTGCAATAAGTTTTCTGTTAATGTTGCTATTGGTAATTCTTCTATGAATAAAACAAGCAATTTTAAGTAGTACAAGCGTTTCCAAGGGGGCCACGTAGATATTGAATATGATGAGCGTCCTAGGCATTCTAGCATAATCTATCACCCTATGGAATCCTAGCACATTCTTAGCTGCAACTGATAAAAACATCGAAAAGGTCAAGAAAATAGTTCAAGTCACAATATTTTAATAACCAATGGTTGGTTTGATTCAAGCAAACAACCTGACTTGTTGACTTGTTTGTTGGGTAGTGTTACCACCTCTACCGGAAAATTTACCGATTTTCTTGTCAACCAAGCGATATACCGAAATTCTCTCCAAATTTTATGTTCAATTACCAAATATACAATTCTATTTGAAAATTTGTAGCTAAATGTTAATGTTGATTGGGTGTTTGATCGCCAAGTAATAATATGATGACACTATTTACACGACATAACAAATGTGCAATTTTTAATATTGACGCCGTTCGAAAATTGCATGAATTCAAAGTCGCGGAGAGAGGGTATAACTATACAAGAGGTGGTTTTTAAATGCATAAGACCAAGAAAGGACGATGTAGATATAGGTGTATTTAATTTTGAAAACTTAATTATTGGATCACTCCAGAAGGTTAATAAAATATGTGTTTACTTTGTTAAAAAGGGCATAAATATTGGTTAACACAATGTAACGTATGAGCGTTGGGCCGTATTGCTATGGTTTTTTCCCGAGTTCCCATCCTTTTACTCAAGTTAAATTTGATACCCTTTTAGTTATGTTTCCTTCGGCAATTTGTATATGTGATATATTTCCTCAGCCGCTTCTGAGACTTACTTTCCTAAAATCGTCTGAGTTTTCCGTGAATACTTTAATTCCTTCTACTATCGAAACTGCCTTTAATGTTTTAACCTAGTTTTCATCCGCATAGTGTTTTATAGGATTCTTTATTGTTTAGAACTGTTGGCGGTGGTTTTTTTAGCATTGATTGGTTGTTTCTCGCTTCGTTCTTCGGCGTTATTCGCTAATTGAGATTTTCTGGGAGGTAATGTGATGCTCGAGTTTCCGAGGGACCAGAAAATGTGGCATCGGAAGCAATTGCGACAACCAAAATTGGAGAGAGGGTATAACTATACAAGAGGTGGTTTTTAAATGCATGAGACCAAGAAAAGACGATGTAGATGTAGTTCTATTTAATTTTGAAAACTTAATTATTGGATCACTCCAGAAAGTTAATAAAATATGTGTTTACTTTGTTAAAAAGGACATAAATATTGGTTAAAACAATGTAACGTATGAGCGTTGGGCCGCATTGGTATCTACATTGGACTGCATGTGGCCTGTGGGTCGCACGTTGGACAACGATGATCTACCCCTTACGTCCAGGTTCGTTATGGGGTTTTCCTATTTTCTACATCATTCTCTGGCTGTACAATTCCAAACTTTTAATGGCCTTTTTTTGGCATTCTCTTGAGATATTCGTACCAGGTCAATTACTTTCTATTCAATCAAATGTATCACTGCGTTTGTTTTATTCTTTATGGAATGTAGGATTTCTGAATCAGAGCGGAAAAATAAAATTTTAAATAAAACATAGTGTTTTTGAAAATTCCGAAAATTTAATTTAATCTTAAAGTAGATATGTGGAAGTTATGCATGGAACAACACATCTGATAAATACTCTCCTGGGCTTTGTGACACATTTGTATTTTATTTTTTTTTGACAAAATTATCGATCACAGTTTGGCAGAAATAGGGCTGGATTTCACTGATACTGCGCCTAATCTTCTCCTTCAAGGTTTGGGTGACCATGGGAGTAATTAATATAAACTTTTGACTTCAAAAACTCCAGAGAATGAAGACGAAGGGTGTTAAATCGCATGATCTAGGCAGCCAACAGGAAATTACACGCCAAGGGAATGTCTCGTGTAATAATGCTATTATTTCTCGTGATGTGCGGCAAGTGGCACCATCCTGTTGAAACCACATGCTTCGACTTTGACTGTTTCCGGCTACGTCGTCTTCGAAAAACTGGTCCAATTTTGCCTTCAGCCCAAACTGTACACCAAAAAGTGACACATTTATAATGCATTTCCTTCTCATGAAACACAAATGGGGTTTCCTCGCTCCAAATGCGGCAAATTTACTTGTTTACAAAGCCCTTAATATAAAAATGGGCCTTATAACTGAAAAATATTTTGCTGGAAAACTCACCGTCCACTATCTTTTGTTCTATGACCCATTTCACGAAATGTCTTTACTGTGCATGGTCCGTGGGCTTGAATTCTTTCATGAGAAATAACTGAAGCCTACATCTATGCTTGTGACTACATCTATACTGGTGACTGTAAAATTAAAATACTATGTATAGTAAATAAAGCTGGCTGTAAGTGAAAGATGTGACAAAGTACTTTTCTTTATTTCCATGAACCAATTCTCAGCCTCTCTGGCTATGAATGGGTACTTGAATTGCTCTGCATTGTTTCAGCCAAACCGGATAATCAATTTGTCGTAATTGGTTTTTTTTTTTGGTTTTGTTTTATTTTGCTTTAAGGTATATGCTTTGCTTTAATGTTTTCTATTTGGCTATCTCAGACTCATGTTTCTCCCTATTCGTTATATTTCGATATTCGAATGGTCCAATAGTCTGGTTATCATGTTTTCGCGTCTTTGTTTGGCTAGTTCTAGGTCTATGGCCTTTAATTCATTCCTCTGTTGTTACGTGGTGATTGGATTTGGCAACGTCGTAGCGAACGGGACGATTGTGGTGATGTTAATCACTGCCGCCGAATATTCCTCGGAAGAGCTCTCGACGATGGGACTCTCGGGTGACCGGATACAACCATCCTTTACCAGGAGTTGGCGGCAAATCTACGTCACCAGGTGCTGTCGACGGTATTGGCGGGCCGTAGGGCGTCCACAGCGCTTCTTCCTGGTTTGGTGAACAATTCGTCGGCTTGGATGGAGTTGGCGGATCGTTATCTACTAAGTTGCATAGAGTGCGTGGACAGCGTAGCTTAACGGGACGTTCTGGTGTGCGATCTCGGTCGTCGTTGTTAGCTTGGAATGCTCGGCGGTTGGTCTCCCTCTTCTTCTCGCGTCGACCACCTCATTTTCTCATCGACGATGTCGGTTTTGTAAGGGAAAGTTAAGAAAAGTTTATGATATAGATGTGAAGATGAAAAGATGATGTATCGAAAGATTCGGCTGAAAATAGCTAGTGGTGTCAGAATATTTTTATTTTATAATATATGGATTTTGCCGGATTTTAATTTAGAAATAATATAATATAAACTTGTTAAGGCACTTGTGAGAACAAACTGTTTCTCTGCGAGTAAGCTCGCCATTATAAGTCTAGTCTGAACATCAGCAGAGAATTCCCTGATTGAAGCGTGCGAATAGCTAACTCGTGGTCAATCAGACAAGAATCAAAATGCGTCTGTCCAAATAGGCCTAGATATGGCTTTTTATATGAAATTAAAGATTTTTGGGTCCAGTTTGACGGCGATAAGTTTTGATGCTGACGGCAGCAATTGGGCAGGATTTAGTCGAAATTACTGCCAAAATTTTAGAAAAGGGAGAATATTCCTCGAATAAACGCTGAGTTTTATCCGTTGCAAATTTTAAGGAATAATTTTGCTTAGCATTTCTACCACGACATTACGTTTCTATGATTCTACGATGTGTTACTCTCCAATCAGCTTTAACGTGCAAACAAACTCTGAGCTGCGCTTGCACTTCCAGGACAGTGAATAGCCAACCACGCGATAGTGGCGGTAAGCATCTACGTGGAAAGCATTCTAGACGGTGTATGTTCCATACAAATAAGAGAAAACTGCTCATACGAAGTTAACGCACCCCGAAGTTCATTAAACTCATCAAAGTTGTTTGTTGAAATGCGTTGTTATCGAACTCTCGTAACAAGAAGACGAGGTAACAAGAAGCCAACAAACCCATTAAAAGGAAGGTCATGAATGCGAGTTCAAGGTCCTTACTAAAAGGTTGTTTGTTCGATATGAATCGCCAGAAAACTATGTTAAAAAAATTTCTACGCAAAAAAACGCGAGCCATGAAAGAGCACGAAACATATTCCTCT
Source organism: Adranes taylori (assembly GCA_009867245.2). Taxonomy (NCBI): domain Eukaryota; kingdom Metazoa; phylum Arthropoda; class Insecta; order Coleoptera; family Staphylinidae; genus Adranes; species Adranes taylori. The sequence continues at coordinate 4,951 of WYDF02257662.1, forward strand.
CTGGTTTTGTACCACTTTTTTGTTCAATTTCTACATTCGGTAGACATGCACAAAAAAATTTAAGGCATTTTTTGTTCGTATTTAGTTCTCAGTGCAATCGCACAAAAAAGCATGAAAGAGATCTGCTTAGGACAAAAACCATAGCGAAAGGAGGGTTAGTACGAAATATGATGCTATTGCTTTCCTTCTCACTTATTCCGCTGCATCTCTCTCTCTCTCTCTCTCTCTCTAACACATGAAGATAAGAAACTATGTTAATTTTGTGCGTTTGTCTTCAAACCAGCACGCCTCCCTGCGTACCCTAAGGAGCGGCGTGTTACTTCCTGACGACGATCTTGGCTGACGATCGTGGTTGTCGTTTCTAAAAGAATTCTCATCTACGTGTAAAAAAAACTTATGAATAAACAACGCCAATCTTGCCGCTGCTTGAATCGAAAACGCAAACGAAAGTTTATAATAAAACATAGTACACGAAAAGTAGATGCTATAAAAGAGTACGAACATATTCTGCACTTGATATAACCTTGCAAAAGAAAAGTAAAAAATAACAACGTAAACGGCGAAAGAAAGACGTCGAATGCACGCTGTATTCTCTATCCTCTTTTCTCTTCTGGTTCTCTCGCTAACACCCGCGAAGAGGTGCTTTGCTTTGGCGACAGCAATCGGCAATGCTCTGTACTCCCGCAGTGGGCGGCAGTGAGCTCCATGCTCCACAACTTTTTCATGCACCACGAAAACGAACCTTGTTTTGTTTGGTGATATCTCTACGGTGATATCTCGTCGGCAGATATCTCTACGCAGAATTCAATGATTGCAGGCTGAATAAAAAACGCGTGTCCATATATCGTAGATAATTCCATTGCCCGAATTATTTTTAATAAAATGTGAAAATAAAATGAATATTTGATTTATTTGTTTGGTCGATTTTGAATTAATTAGCTGATGATTACTTGTTTAATTGGTTGTTTTAATCATTTATCGATTCTCCGAGGCTATGTCCAATATGCCGATAGCAACCGACTATTACATCTTATTATCAAAGCGAAGGTGCAAAATAAACGTAGAAACCCTAATTAGAACAGCTAAGAATAGAGAAAAATATACTATAGTTATCGCCAATCTTCGATGAGAAGACGGCACAATAAGAAGAAGAAGAATTATATTTTGTAAAATTAAAATGCTTTTTGTAATTTAACTCCCGATAAGTTTTAATAACATTTAATAAGTTTAGTTATCTCCCGTTCATCTGAGTAAATAACCCTCACGTCGCGACCCTTTAAAACTGAGTCATGACAACATTGATAACCAAACTGAAGACCATAAAATAAGACTCGTCGTCCAAATTTCACGCAAGTTTCGAGAAGTTTCTATAAAGGGGATTAGACAATTTATCACATATTTGCCTTTTATTACATGGTGTTTTTGGCTTCTTCGGTACTTTGGTGATTGTTCTAGAAGAGGTCTCAGATATTTTTGCAGTTTAACGTTGAGAAGATCCGTCATTACGATCAAATTTTTGTCTCAATTCACGAATTTTTCAAGAAATTATTATATTTGGGGTTCTACAAAGTTCATATTTGCATAATGCAATTAATTATTTTCAAAAATTTGTAGAATCTTATGATTCATACTTCTGGGCACTCGTTCACTTATAAAATGCTTTAAAGTATGAATTTGAAGTATGAAGTATGAATTTTGAATCAAATGTGTATGTATTGGGACTACAATGCAATTTACTTAGACATAACCATAAAACAAATAGTATAATTTTTGTGTGTTCAGTTATATTTTTGAAAACATTTAAGCTCTGTTTAAGCAAGTATTCAATTTTAGGATTTCGAAAAACATGATAGTTGCGACCATACAAAAGCATTTACATGTACCTGCACGTCAGAGATGGATACAAAAACGTCTGTGATGAGAGTGCTCCTTATTTACCAAACTTATCCGAATGAAGCACGTCACTGTGTATTTTCGAATATCACGGAAACATGTTTTACAAATCACAGTTGCAATTTTTACTGTATCGAGGATTTGGAAGTAGAGGCAAGATGTTTATATAGTACTTGGACGTTTTGGGCATTTATAGTATTCATGTCGACTGGAGCTATAACATTTAACGTTGTTAATTCTATAAGCGATGCCATATGTTTTGAAGTTATTGGTTAGTATAATTACTTAAATCTTAAAATTTCTAAGTAATAATCAAAATAGTTCTACAATAAAATGTATTTTTTATTACATAGCTTCCAATATTTTCGGTTTATACTGAATGTGTGCACAAGCCAATTCAAAGGTGGGGATTCCCCTGCTGCATCATACGTTTTGCATTTTACTATAATGTTATACTTAATTAGATTTAAATGTACACGAAGTAATAACTCAGGTCTCTCTGAAGTAAATAAACATTAGTTGAAATCCAAAGTAATTTCCTTCCTCGGGCTTGTCAAATTTTTGTTTGCAAAGATAGGAACGTCAAAAATTTTAAATAGATCCGCCACGATGCCTATATGCTAATCATCATCGTCGTGATCGTGCATTCTTACACCACAGTCGTGGGTTTTATATTATGCTTTTCGAGTTATTCGTAGACAAATATTAAAATGTCGCGCGATTCGCGCGCGTATGAATAACTATGTGCTATTGTCTAAGCGAAAAGACAGCGAATAAACAACATGCTTACCGCCGCCAGTGGTGCACCCGGCGGCGGATTAGGAATAAGTGAAGTTGACATAGTGACACAAAGTGCGCTATTTTAAACTGGAAGTAAACGTAATCGATTTCCGCTTCGTGGTTTACCCGAAATCGGCTGTCACGGATTAAGTGGAAAGTACTGATAAACGATAGGACTAGAGTGCTGCTTAGTCGAACCAAGAGTAACAGAATGACGGGTAAAGAGGTAGTACAACTAAAATTGATTGCAGACAAAATAATGGAACATTAAGATGTCAAAGATAAGCTGGAACAATATATGGAAGAAAAATGGTAGCAAAATAGCCAATGCACAGGACGAAAACCTTACGAAGAAACAAGCTCCTAAGAACAAAGAAGAAAAAACTAAAAGCAGAAAAAAACCCAAAAATTCTGCTAGCTTAGAAAGCGGAGCAGAAAATATGAAAGAAAGATATCTGGACAGCTCAAATCGCTTTGTATGATTAAGTATGTCAGAAGATGAACGAGACTCGGTAAACAGTGACCCTGCGACACAAATGGAAGAGTCCCTACAAAGAAAAGAAAGTAAATTAGATGATGCAGAACAAGAAAAGGTAATCATCCCTGAGAGATTAATAAACAAAGATAAGCAAACTAGTGACTTATGTTTAGTGAATGTCCAGAGCATCTACTAAACAGCCAAGGAAGCACATAGAAATGAAATAATACAACGTAAACTCCGAACGTAAGGCACAAGCAACGGAAGGCCATAAATCTCATTTGGACGAGTTCAAAGCAGCTGTAAGGGCAGTATTAATAGGACTACTTCCGGAAGTACTTGAAATGGAAACTAAGAACGTTAAAATAATGACGACGCTAACGGAATTACCTAGAATGCTAACGGAATTACAGATAAAGTGGACAAATTAAAAGAACTAGCGTACTAATGCTAACGAAAACACATCTAAAAAGGTCAAAGCATTCAAACTACCAGGACATCAAGTCTTTAGAAAAGACAGAACAGGAGCTCCTAGAAGGGGAGTGATCCTCACTATAAGAAACAAAATTTCAGCAAGATAAGTGGACTTTAACACAAATAGTAAAGAAGCAGTAGGCGCAGGAAGATCAATGGGAGGTAAAAAAAATTACATTTGTTAGTGTTCATATGAAACCGAACACTATTCCAACTGAAGAAGACATAAAATAACTGCTCAAAATTGGACGCAGAACAATCGGCGGTGATTTGAATAGCAAACATGCAAGTTGAGGTTGTAGAACAAATAACATGGCTGGAGTAAGATTGTTCAAGTTTATCAGAAAATTTCTGAATATAAAAGATGCCACTCCCAAAAAAGCAACGTCCATCCCTAGTAGTGGCAAAGGAGATGTTATAGATATATTTATCTCGCATAAAATAGAACAGAACATAAAGGAGAAGAACAAACTTGGCCTAGGACAGTTATCCGGTAGTAGGAAAAATTCAATGGACACAAGAAATAGAACCAAAGAAAAAGATGATAAAGACAAATTGGACGAAAATTGTTTACCACCTGGAGAACTATTCGCGCGTTAAGCATGAAAAGTCAATCAAAAATATTGATAACACGGCCGAGCACATCACAGTGTCAATCCAGGAGAATCTAAACAGAGCGAAACAAGCAGTTTCTATGGGAAACCAATTTAACCTAAATAGGGAAGAGCGTGACTTAATAGAAAAGAAGAACCGACGAAAACGAGTATGGAACAAATCTCGTCATCCCCACGAAAAAGCAAAGTTAAGAGTCCTGCAAATAAAGATAGAAAGAATGTTGAGGGGAAAAAGCAAAACGAGTGGCACAAATAGGTAGAATATGTAGAATATAATAGGTAGAAGATATAGCAACGAGGACGAACAGATTATGAGCTGGAAAATGATACATCGACTTAAAAACAGTCCGAAAGACAATACGTCAATAAAAGTACAAACTGAAATATATTATGAAGACAAAAAAGAGCGAAAATAATACCCTAACAGGGTTGCTCACTAACCGCTTGTCTGTTCAATATATACTTGTCAGATCTGGAGGTGGTTTTGGAGAGAGGACAAGCAGATGGGTTGAAGATTGGTAGGGTAAAAGTATGGTCTCTTACATATGCAGATGACATACTATGTATGGCGAGTACCAAAAATGAGATGAAAGAAATGATAGGGAAGGTGAAAGGATATTTGGATAGAAGGGGTTTGGAAATGAATATGGAGAAAACGAAATGATATGCAAGAAGGGTGGGGAAGGTAGTAGAAATGAGAAGTTTGGTATAGGAGAAAACGAAATTGAAAGAGTTAAGGTCTACAAGTGTTTAGGTTTTACTTTGGCTCAAAACGGATCGTTTAAGGAACATTTTGAGAATGTAACCCTAAAAGCAAGGGCAGTTGTTGATAGAAGGAGGATTGTGTCGGAAAAAAGTTTGGTGAGCTAGTGAGAATGAGGATGAAGATGTTTGAGGTATGTGTGAACAGTGTTATGATGTACTGGGCGGAGGTATCGGCGGTGGAAGAAAGAGAGAAGGAGAGAATGCAAGTGGGACGCTTAAAAAGAATGCTGGGTTTAGAAAGGAGTACAAAGAGTGAGATTGTGATGCAGGAGGTGGGAAAATTCAAATGTTGGCTAGAGGGAGTGAAAAGAGTGGTAAATTTTGAAGAGAAGGTATTGATGGATGAAGGGGGTAGGTTGGTTAGGAAATTATACATGGAGGGAATGATGAAAGGCGATTATGAACGATGTGAGAATGGTTGAATTAAGAGTAGAATGAAGATGAATGGAAAGATGATATGAAAAGATGCTCGGTATGAGAAGATGAGGTGAATCAGATTATGGAAAGGATGAAAGACATAGAAAGGCAAGGGAGTTATAGAATCATAGGTGATAGTAGTGATAGTAGTTAATTGTAGGTATATGAGGATAAAGGAAGAGGAAGGAATGGCAAAATATCTATTATCAGGAATGAGTGTGGAAGTTAAAAGAATAATTGCTACGTTTAGATGTGGGAATGAGAAGAGAGGAAATAACTACTGGATGATTGTCATAAATGGAATGTGTAGGATTTGTGGAATGAAAGAGGAAATGTAGAATCACTGGTTTAAGGAACGTGAGGGAATTGAATGGAGGGAAATAGAATGGTAAGTAGGGGAAAACTGGAGGGGTAGGTTTGGGGTAGGAGGGTATGGGATTAGAAATAATGATAAGAGTTAGGAGTGAGATAAGAAAGAGAAATAAGGGATAAAAGGAAAGAAAAAAAATGGGTAAGGGAGAAAATGGGTTACAGATGGAAGATGTAATAAGGAATGGAAGGAGAAGTAGGAAAAGAGGAACGAGAGTGAAGTTATATGGAAAAAGGAGAGAGGTAAGGGGTAAACTGGAATAGAGAAGGTTAAAAAGTGCCGAATAGCCTTTCTTTTCCTCTTGAGGGAATACCGGGGATCGATTAATTATTATAGTTTGAAATTTTTGGAATATCAGAATTTTATTTTATTTTTGGTTAATTTATATTTAGTTGTAAGTGTTACATATAGTGTTGTATAAATGTATATGCCAATAAAGGTTATCTACCTATCTAATACCCGAAGAGTGAACACCTAAAACGGTAGTTCACAAATACAGATGAAACAGATAAATATACGGAGAAAAAAGTGCAACAATCGGTTGACGAAATAGAGAAGTACAAGACTGACAAGAGACAGCATCTAGTGATTGAGAAAGAAGAAGTTATTATGACAATCAAATCAATCAGCAGCAAAAATTCCTCAGGAGAGGATGAAATACCAGTTATATCAATTAAAATACTTCCGAACTCGGTAATAGAATATCTAACTTGGTTGTATAAGGTAATACTAGAAACATAATATTTTCCAAAAAAGTGGAAGCATACTACGACCATCGCCATCCCTAAGAAAGCTAAAGATGGATCACTTCCTGAAAATAGAAGTCGATAAGCTTAAACGTTCTGTCTAAAATATTGGAGAAAATAATTAAAAAACGTCTAATTAAGTACGCAGAATCTAATAACTGTTTTCCACAGCCTCAGTAAGGCTTCCGAAGCCAACTTGCCCCCACGCAACAAGCGGCCTAATGGAAGTACCTACTAGTACATATAGCGCTAGAAGAACAAACTACATTAGCAACATTGTTTGATATTCAAAAAGCCTATAGTCTGGCCTGGAAAAAGGCCAGCTCCACAAGAGTTGGGCCATGGGAATTCTAAAATGTCTCATTAACATAATCAATAGTTCTTTACCGGATAGAACATTCCAATCTAAGATGGGTGAAGAACTCGCTGTTAAAGGCTCCGCAGAAGAAGTGTTATGCCAAGGATCGCCATTATCTCCTGGACTTTTTAATTTATTCGTGGCTGACATACCAAAGTTGGGAAAAGAGCAAATATGCACGCTTCTCCAGTTTGCAGAGGACACAGCTGTGGTTAGCTGCAAAACAAAACAGTTGAAAGCTAGATAATAATGCTAGAAAAAACATAGACGTAGGTTCTAAGTATTTTGCGAAATGGAAAATTCAAATAAATGCCAAAAAAAAAACTGAAATAATCAAAATCAACAGGAAGATATCAAAACGAACCCATTGAAAGTGGCAGGAAGAAATATAAAAATTAAAAACCAAGCAAGTTGGACTTTACCCCACATATAAAGAGAAGAGGTATAGTGGCCGGGAAATCAGCACGCACAACTTACCAAGTTCTTCCGTAAGACAGTAAAATTAAACAGAACGCAAGGAGAAGAATATTTAACAAGTTGTTGAAACCCCAATTGATTTACGGGTGTGAAGTCTGAATCCAAGGGTCTGAGAAGTCTAAAAACAGGTTGGATGTGGAGAATAACAAGTTGCTGTGTTGAATAGTAGACACCCCATACTATGTGTCTAACAAAAACTTACGCAAAGATACCGAGCGGAAGACCTACTGCTAATAGTAACCGAAAAACGCGAAAATCTAATATTGAGAAATCATAACGATGAGAGAATCAGAGCCATAGCTATCGAAATGGAAGATTAAAACACTGGGAAAATTAACCCACACTTCTGCATACTCTCCATTATGGTATGAAGCTTGGACGCCCACCATAATTGGACAAACATGGGAAAGAATTATCTAAAATAATTGCCTATATGCTACAAACTATGTTACATTAGAGCTCCTTAATGAGCATGTTACAGAATTTTTCTATTAAAGCAGGATTGTGGTGCTCGTTTTATTTTCTTTACATAACCGTTATATCGCACTTCTTATTTAAACCCAAGAATACATAATGACAAGAATAAGTAAATTAACAATATTTATTAGTCCTTGTATTTATAATACGTATAGGAGCTCTATTCGCAATTTTAATTGACTAACTTTTCTTATTGAAGTAAAAAGTTCTAAAGATACGAGAAAAACAATTGAAAAATTAAGTTAAAGAAAATTAAAAGTCTGGAAATGTTAAGGATGCATTGTGTAATATTGACTATTGCGCTAATTTAAGCAAACCATTCTTAAGTCTGCGATAATCGCTCGCTTACCAAAACATAGATTTGATCATAGTAATTGCAAATTGTGACTCCGAGATGCGCGATAATGTTCGCTGCAATAACGAAGATCCCAAATCAGAGTTGCATCTCCTCGATATTAGATTGGGTTGGTCTTTTATATTCGAATTTTCGCGGTGTGACACACTCCTTGTGTATCATGTGCATGGTGGGTTCTACGTGACCAAAATTCAGGAAATCATCGAATCGAAACAGCCGAAATCATATCATCAAAGGCGAAAAACGTAACGGCTTACTGAAAATTCTCCGAAAAGAAAACTTTTGAAGCTTTGTTTACCAAAATGCATAGTAACTTAGCATTCATTTGTTTCATCTAATTGTTAGTGGTCGCATAAAACAAATAAAAATCGCAAAACGAAAATATTAGAAAAAGCCTATGTAAACATTCACATAGCTACACATGTAAAAAAATGCAATATATTTTTAGGCAATAAATATGATTATGGTAAACAAAGAGTGTGGGGTACGATTGGCTATGGAATAACAGCTTTAATTGCTGGATGGTTTGAATCAAATGATCAAGATATTTCATTTGCTGCAGCTTATTTTCTGCTTAGCGCATGCGCGTTTTTCGATTTGATATTTTGTATAAAACTGCAGGTAGTTTTTTTTATCAAATATTAATCGAGGGTAGTCTCAGAAGTACTCCACCGTACAAAGAAGACACAAAAAATTTGAGAAAACATATTTTTATTTCTCTACATAGTCTGCTTTCAGCTCCGCTGTTCACAGTAATGTTCAGTAACTTCACTACCCTGTTTATAATGAGAATCGTCAAACTCCTCAAAATAGCCATCAACCGTAGACACCACCTCCTCATTGGTAGCAAATCTTTTACCACCGAGTCACTTTTCAAGTTTGGAAACGAAAAATAATCCGAAGGGCTAAATTTGGCGAATACGGTGCACGAGGAAGCAGTCTTTATCCATTGTCTTGATGATATAAAACTTTTTTATAAGCGGCAGTTTTTGCTTAATTTCATCTGTTGTAGTCAGTTTTGAATGAGCTATTGACAGCTTTAAATATATACATCTTGTTTGTTTGCATTTTTATCGACAATATAGCCAACCAACGATGTAGGCAGCGGTATGACTAGTTTATGTATAAACGGAACTATGACGAGGACTACAGGTTGGAGAGGGCATTTTCTCATACAGCCCTGAACATCCACCATTTCATACACGATTTTACACAGAAATTAACGAGATGGTGGATTCTCACGGATTTTATTGTGCAGGAAGTGGCCTTGGTGCCCGTTGTCATCCATCGTGCGCACAGCTTTCTTATGTCCAAATTTTCAGACAGTAAGCGATGTACAGCACTTTTTGAAATGCTTTCCATGTCTGCTAGCTCGCGTGCTTTCAGTCGACGGTCATCCAATACCATTTAGTGAATTTTTTACCACTTCTGGCACCTAATATTTTTCTGTTGTCAACGAAGAGTAGTATCTAGTTCCGCTTTGATATCTGTTGGACCGATAATTTTGTAGTATTGTAAATGAAAGTATTACATCATAACGATGACGATTTTTTTTTCCACTAATGACTACCAAACTATTAATGACTGCCAAACAAATACTAAACAACTTAGCATCGTAAAACGTGACGTTAACGCTTTATAAGGTTGGTACTTTCTACCATAGTCTTGGTTTTCAAACAACAACGACATCTATACGTTAGATCAGGTACTTCTGGGATTACCCTCGTAGATAAAATTGTCAATTTCCTTGTTTGTAATTTTTTACATTAATTCTGTTTATTTGTTTTATGTTATAAAAAAGCATTTACATTTGCATTATTATTTTTAAATTCTGTTAATATTTGATATTTTAGTTACCTGAAATAAAACCGCCAGAGAACGTTTTAAAATCATTGAAGCATTTATTTAGTAATTGCCACACTATTGCCTTTATCATTTACGCTATATGTGCTGGTATATGTGATGGATTTATAATTTATTTCTTATTTTGGTATGTAATTAACATTCTAAATAATTAAACACATATTGTTTTTAATATTCAAAGCCAGGTTAGAAAAGGTGAAATGTCATGGGAGGATATGAGTTAGCTAAACAGGAGTGGAAGGATGAACAGAGGAAAAGTAGGAGGAAGCAGAAAGAAAAAGGAAGGGAGGACATTACAAAAATTCGTGGACGTAATCGCCACCCAATCTTTCATGTACTGGAAGTCCTACGTTTTGTTATATCTTGCATGAAACAAAAGTTGAACCTTTTAGTTTTAACTGTCACCTTTTAAGTTGTCTATTAAATTCAATTAGCAAAACAGTGTTTAGGGTAAACTAAACAACATTAGTCTAACCCATAAATCGCCTACCCATGTATCTCCCGATCCCCATATTTGTCTACGACGCTGTCTGCTTTGCTTTCCGCTTTGCCGCACACTACGGCTACTCCTCCCCATATTCTCCTACGGCGCGGACAGTTCCAGTTTGGCGTTGCCCTCTTGACTCTCTTTTCGGGTATTTCTAATAGAGCAGTCTGGCGTGCGAAGGTTTTGGGCGTGCGAAGGAAATATTAGCGGTGCTGATGAAGCAAAATTTAAATGTTCCTAAATGCATCTTATCGTGGTCTCCATTCAATTATGTTTCTCGTCCATCTGTCATCTGTGGCTCTCGCGACGTGACCATTTCATGCAATGTGACCGCCCAATTCCATTTCATGATAGCAATTTTTTCCACAGCATCCCCCAATTTTGTTTTTCGCCGTATTTCTATGTTTGGAACTTTATCTCTTAGGGACAGTCCAAGCATTACCCTCTCCATTGCACGCTGTGTCACCCTTATCCTACTAAGGGTCTTTTTCGTTAAAGTTTGAGTTTCTGAACCAAAGGTTAGAACGGGTAATATACATTGGTCAAATATCTTCCATTTCTGACATATCGGCAGATCTGCCTTAAAGATGTAATTTAACTTACCAAACCCTGCCCACGTTACACTTATTCTGCTGGTAAGCCTTTATCTACGTAAGCCACGTTAAACCTTTATCTAAAATGTTATTTACAATGCTAAACCTTTTATGGCGTCTAGTTATTTTAACGTATTCACCTTACTTGTGAGTACTTAATGCCCAATTCCTACCAGAAGAATTGGGCATTAAGTACTCACAAATAAGGTGACACGTTATAATAATTAGACCCCATAAAAGGTTTAGCATTGTGAATAACATTTTAGGTAAGGTTATAGTCATCGGGTAAATTACGATACTATTTTATGATCAGTGTACGAAGATAAATATTTATTTATTATACCATATGCTAATTAATTACATATTATGCAAATCAATTGTACATAGAAGCTATGCATGGGAATAAAGTCCATTGACCGATGTCGCACAAGTGTTATATAAAATATTTTAGAATGCGCTAATGAGATACAAATTAATCATGGTGAAAAATATGCATATCGGATTTTGGAAGGGGACCTGAGATATATAAAAACGGTTCACCCACAGCGGGAAGAAGATAGTAATTTTGGGCGTCTACAGTTATAAAGCCGAATTAAATAGCGAAATAATAATCCGGAATAACATTTTTAACGACCAATACAATTTAATTAAGTTTTATAACTGTTTTATTTCTACTGCCTGAATTATTAAGGCTTAGGACTATCATTAAGGATTGACGTTACCAGCAATTACTCAGTCATAAAAGGCACAATTAGAAAACGGTACGTCCACCTTAGCGCTGGTCCGGCCTAGTGATTTATTCTAAATTAAATGGGGCAAACTGGGAGATTTAGATTAAATCGTTCCGCATCAATTATTGAATTAATAACTTTGCTAGAAGTAGCTAAACTAAAGTGATATCTTATAAAATAACAAAGGAGTCAGATACCTATAATTTTGAGTAGGGGATTGCTACGCTAACTCATATAAAAAGTCCCCTCTCACCCACATCACGTTGGAGAGAACAACCCTCCGCCCTATAAAAATACGTAACACTATTTCATTTAACATAGCTTTATACCATTGTTGTTCTTCGCAACTGTTCATCGCGCTCGCGAAATCGACGGGAACTACATCAGTGTAGTACTCGCACGGATCAAAACAGTTAGGAGGGCGAATTTCATTTCAGTTTCTTAACACGCGAGTTTCAATATTGATTCCAGTTTTGTTATGTGTTTCAGCGTTAGAGATAACGCACGACGTTGGAGATTTTTTTTTCAACAGGTAAATTTTCCTCCTGGACATTGATAACTTCATAATTACCAAACTTACTGGAACTTGTTGGGAAGCAATGTTCGCACTTTTCTCATTAATGTCTACATCTGTAGGCTTGTGGATAATTCGGGTTACAAGAGCCCACAGTCTGTAAATTTGGGATTCATTTTCGTAATCAACAAGAATAAGTTTCTTACATTTCCAGTCTAATTTACTTCGATGGACATTTGAAATTTTCAAATATGCCAAATGGACGCATATGCTTTATTTCTGGTTTTCGTTTATACCACTTGTGGCTCGAAAAAATGTTTACCCCGTCCGGGCCCGAACCCGCACCTCTAGATTGCCCGTCGATTGGTCTTCCAATTGAGCTAACGGGCACTTATTCGAAGACACAAATAATATGTATTTGTCTTCCGTATCTATTAAGATTGGCAACTTATATATCAGGATTTGTTTAGGCCACCTATTTGCTACCGTCGATCAATTCATTCGTCATCGGGTAGATGGAGCCTCCTGGATGTTTTTATTAATTTCTTTTCCGCTTTGTTGGCGGTCGCATGTTTAATTGAATATTTGATGTTTCGTTGTTAAACCTCTACGATGGCATTATTTAATAGAGGAAGTTATGAAATTAATATTTCTTATTAGTTGTGTCGCGAAAATATGTTTACCCCATTCGGAACTCGAACCCGGACATTTTTTTCTTAGAACTACTGAATGCTACTTGAAATTGAAGTGGAACTAATTAATCTGTTTAGATTTATTTATTTCCATTTTCAAGGCTTTTACTTGAAAACAAGAGACGTGCAGTCATTTTCACATTCGGACATTCGTTTGTCCTCTCTCATTAAATGCGTAATTAAATTTTCTTTCTTACGGTCGGCTGTAGAAGTACATTCCCAAGCCATACAAAAATTATAATACATGGAAGGCAGTACGTTTAGATTTTTTGTAATTATCATGATTTAAGTAATATTTTCTTTTAAGCTTTCAAGCTTATTAATTACTGACTCAAACTGAACAATTTGGTAAGAAATTCACTATCATGAATTCAACTATCATTGGTTTACTGTCATGATATCGAAATTCATAAAACTTTTGCCACGTGTCCTGCTTCTTATCTTCATGGACAGAACCGTACAAAGATACCATACGATCTCATATCTCACTAGGAGGTTTTCCAACTAGCTAAATGAGCATGCAATACCTGATCTATCGATTTCAACAGAATTACCGCAGCTTTAGCTCTTCCAGTTTTCCATAAAACCTATTCTGCTTGACTTACTTTGTCGGACACTGGTATTTCGCTATTCACATGCCAGTTTGGAGTCATTTTCCTTCTGAATACCGCAGAAGGAATATGACTCCAAACTGGCACATCTCTAAGTTCGATCCATCAAACTTTTGAAATTGAGCTACGTCTTTCTCCGCCATGAATTACAACTTTTATACTGTTTACCGCACTATTCAATAGACTCGTATACGCGAAGTAGAACAAACTGTTTTAATTCGGACCATATTTGTAAGGAATTGTCCTCTAGTCTGCTGACAGGGGTGTTTAAATAAAAGGTTAGTTCATCTGGCATATCAGGCATCAAAGTACTATTCCGACGAGGACGTTTCCAAGAACCTTGTTGTTGTGCGATGAGTTTATTATGTTCACTCCACAATGAATCTTTTCCTAAAATATAATTAAGTTTCTAATCTATAGTTACGATATATGACGCACAAAACATAAAAAGAAAAGTAAAATAAAAATAAAAGAAAACTTTCACCAAATCAAAATATCAGAAAATAATTTTTTGCTGAACGAATATTTGGGTACCTATTTTACTATGTAATAGATAGGTAGATAGGTAATTCTAAAATTTTTACTTTCCAGTTGCGTATAAACTGGACGTGCTATCTGAATCAGTCGATTCGTTCTCAACTTGAAGAGACCTATTAACCATGTTGTTTATCTCTTGAATGAAATTTGATAATTGTGTTGTATTCTTGAAATACAATCTCTTAAAACGCGGATCTAATAAAGTAGAAATGGCCAATAAATGGGCTCATTCAATATGGCCGAAGCGAATTCGCATTCTGACAAAATTGCCTTTTTCAAATCAGTTGCGATTGCGTGAATAGGTTGCAAACTATTCAACTTTAAATTCATGAGATGGACAATTGGCATGACAATCTTCTTCTTCTTCATCCAACGTCGTGGCCGACGTGTGGTGACTCTATGGAGGATGTTTCTGTGATGCAGGGCGGTCTTCCAGCCCTTGGATAATTCTGTGGACCGTTGTTTTCCATGTCCGTCGATCAATTGCCTGACGTGTAGCTCCG
>WYDF02257673.1:0-19685 GCA_009867245.2 Adranes taylori
ATTAATTACCAGTTCCAGGCTGAAGAGGATGATAAATCCTAAAGCTTCCTTCAAACAAACTCTCCAATCTCCCAACAGTATACAATCCCAACAGGAATTTTTAGTTAGGGTAAAAATTCCACATTGTTGGATGCACGGGCGTCCTTCGCCTTTTGAAGGTTTGTCCACTTCCTACGTAAAACAAAAAAAAAATTGAAGTTTTCTTTTGATAACGGTGGTTTTATCTGTACAAGTTCCCTTAAGATTTGATTAACGTATTTTGCGGTTTCATTCCTTTGTATTTATTTTATTTAAATATTTATTCTATTTAAATTAATTAATTATTTTAAATATTTTCCAAATAGTATTTTTAGGCATTTTTAGGATTCCAAATTTGCCTGAAGTAACAAATATATTGAAATTATTCCGTCCTCTTCTTACCCCCTCCATACCCATCCCCTCCTTACAAATTAATACGTTTTACAACATACAATTTAGTTATAACGAATTACGTTGATAAAAACCATAGTAATAAATTGGAGAAAGATTGATGTTTCCAATCAAGATCAAGATTAAAAATTATGATAAAAAATTAATATTTTTTGGCATACGTGTGAATTATGTCCATCATTTGTAAATGCTATCTTTTTTGTTAATTAAAAAATAATTCAAACGTATCACGTAAATCGTTACACGACTAATTAATTACAGATCGAGACACCTAGTACATTTAGTTAGTAGGTTTACTTATAATACGAAAATATAATTTAAAAATATCCAGAATGCTCTGATTCCAATATACATATGTTAGATATTTTCAAGTGCAATTATTGAGTTTAAGTAGGACATTATTATAAATGATTTTCAGCAGTTTTAAATGAGATTTACGGTGTAAACCTTACAGAAATTAATGTGATTGTTTTATTATGAAAATATTTGTTTTAGACTGAATATAAAAAAAAAACCCCAATGATGGGGAATTACAAAAATGCTGGGAATATTGCGGTGGGAAAGATCCATTTGTAACATCAGATGATCAGAGAACATAGACTTCAGATCGGACAAACAAAGCGCATAAAGTTCCGAAGAAATTCAAAAGTTTGACGATTCATCCCGCGACTCTGATGAGGGTAAAGAAGACGCTATTTGCACCCCATTTCCACATCCACTACTGATGTGACTTCCTGGAAAGCTGTTCGAAACTAATTTAGACCTAAATACGTTGTTATCACAACGAGGCCATGTGCTATCCTCAATGCGATGAATTTGAATCATCAATCGGATGAATTTGATGTACTTCTACCAGTAGTTCTACGTTGTTATTCATTGCTCAATCTCCTAAAGCCAGAATGGAAATACTGAGAAAAGTGAAGAAAAAATTGTGTCACAATATGTATCCTTGGGAAATATAGCTATCAAAACTTCATTTGGCTCGAAATCACGTCAAACTATTTCTCTTGGAAAGAGGTGCTATGCTCCTGAAACACATTACGTCGATGAATGGATTCCTTGATTAAAGTTTACTTTTCAAATGGACCAGATCAAAGGTGGAATCAAGATATGGGAATGATGCGATGGGTAAAAGTAATATGTCTCTGTCCTCAATACTTATTCTAGTAGAGACAACACTGAAGGAATAATGACTTCTACCGTAGGAGAAAATGTTGTAACACCACTAATCTGTATGCCCAGAAGCGATTATGGTCTATAACACATAATGGGTGAAGTGAACTTATCGGATCAAGTGTGTTGTAAGCCTTTGATAAAAAAATACAGAAGTGGGGGAAAAAGGTTACAAGTGCTTCCACCCTTCCATAGATGCTGGAACGGTTCCTCATTATAGCTGCTGTCAATGCTGTAATTTCATTCAATGGACAAAAGAGAATAAAAACCGCTTTCAGAGCTTCTTTCCGATCTTGCAGAACAACTGATCACTTCAAATCATTCAGACACTTTCTCTCCTACTCTCGTCCTCACTTTCGTCCCTTCATATATTCCTCTTATAATCCTTTCAGATACACCTGCTTTATACATTCCCTCCCACAATTTCTCCCTTATTATTTTATCGAATGCAGGTCTATTAACAACATATATGACTTCCTCCCTTCACAAATCTCCTGTTGAATCAAATAATTCAAAGTTACTATTTATCTATTGTCCTCTTATCTCTAATAAACCCAATCTGGGTATTCGCTAGCACTCCCTTTTCCATCACCTCATTTTCTAGTCTTCTATTCAATATTCTTACAAATCATGCATAACTGTCACATCCCTACAACTTTCTGGATCCATCCTATCACCTCGCTTATACAGGATGTGAATTCCGGGATATTCAAATATAGAAAGCATTGCTTCATGATGGCGCTAGATATCCGCAATGCATTCAACTCGTTGCCATGGCCAACTATTCTTAATGCTATGAAAAGGAAAAGACTCCTAAATTACCTCCAGGAAATGGTTAGCAGCTACCTCTGTAACAGAAGGCTAATATATGTCATCGAAAATGGGAGAAACAGTATAATCTCGCTGAAAGCAGATGTTCCACAAGGATCGGTGCATGGATCGGTGCACAAGGATCGGTGCATAGGCCGATCCTATGAAACATAGCGTATGACGATGTACTGAGACTGCAACTGCCCACAGGGGTAAGAACTGTAGCTTTTGCCGACGACCTGGCGATTATCGCATCGCACGAGGACCTGTAAATGGTGTAGATGATTTTAGAATTATCTATAGCAAAAATAGATCAATGGCTAGAAACCAATAGCTTGCATCTTAATGCACAGAAAGCGGAGAGGCACTCAGCGAAGCGAAAGACCGTCCGAAACATCGTTTCCAACAAAAGAAAACGTATATAAAATATCTGGGAGTTACAATAGAAGCTAGTACGAATAATAGCCAGAACGTCATGAGAGTTACTGCAGATGCACCAGAACTTGATGGCACCATGTTTTGTGTAGTCAGGTGCCTACTGTCTGTGAGCCAACGAAGGCTCCAAGGTGGCTATTGGCCTCAGTCGTACAAACCAAGCTTCAACATGCTGCTCCAACTTTGCGCTCAGTGTACAAGGGTTAATCGGAATGTTAAGCTTAGAAACGCTATGCGAGGAATGGAAATTAGGATCTGTAGGATATATAGAACTACATCTATAGATGCCGTAGAAGTATAGTTACTCGGACGAGAAGACCAATCCGAGACATACACCCGTAGTATGACGGAGATTATGGAAGTCTGACGTTAATACAGTTTCTAACGCGCCATTATCTTAAAAGGATTGGCAGGCGTGAAGATGCGGCATGTAGCCCGTGTTAGAGCAGTGATGATACTCCTGAGCACTCACTGATTCACTGCACAGCTTGGGCTAGTGATCGAATGATGGCATGGCGGGTGTTTGGTGATGATACAAGTGCTGAAAATATACTGGGCCAAATACTGTTAAAGCCGGAAATCTGGGATGCTACCAGAACCTGTATCACAAAGGTAGTAAAAAGCAACGAGGCGGAAAAAATAAATATGAGAGTGACAAAATACAAAGAATTGAATCGACGGGTATAACATACCTCCAGACTCGCCGAAGTAATGCAAGCGTTTCCATGGAGACTGGTAGCCCCGTGAGTGTCAGCTAAATAGGCACCTAAATGCCCTTGCGGGTTTAATGAGTCGAGGTACTGCTCGCGTCATTACACTGGTGGTTAGGCATGCATGAGAAGTTTGTGGTTGCACATTTTCCTTCATGACCTCCTAATTGAAAAAAAAATCACCTCGCTTATACACTGGTAACAATTCCTCTTGTTTCCATTCATTCGGTATTTCATGCTTTTCTTTTCACACCCTATTTAGACCTCTAACTAATGCTTCTAATCAACAGTCAGTTAAACAACACAATACTTCATTCTTCTTTTGATATTTTTCATTTCCTCTTTAGTAAAATTTCATAAATATGAAATATGAGATGAGAAACCACCGAAAACAATGAATGGGTCAAAAAATTGAGCCATACACTCAAAAGCAAAATCGCAATCCGAGCAATTTTCCTATTAATTCATACCGAACTTAAAATAAATGTGTATCAAGTGTTCCATGTAAAACAATATTGATTGAGATACAATGGACAAAAGTATTACATAACCAAATGTCAGAGACAACTTGTGAGTTAACAACGTAAGCCTCTTCCATTTATTTGGTCCCATTCTCTCAGTTTTATCAGACATCTCTCTTTTCCTTTTCCAATAAACCTCTCCTTCTCAAATATTTCCATACTTCATTCACCACTTATATTATCGAAACATATCGACATCCTTAAAATACATTTTTAGAATACCTTGAGTAATAATTAAAACAAGAAAATAATACAATGTATTAAAGTCTTATAAATAAAATGAATTATAGTAAAAGGCCACACAGGTTGTTGTATGTAGAAATGCGACATCTGTACTAGATTTTCTTAGAGAAAATCTCTTAGCGAAAAAGTAAACCATTGGGTGAACGTTCGAATAGGAAAACGTAATAATGTGATAGTAAGAGAAAAACAGGGGCGTAACATTTAATATTACGAAATCTAAAAAAATCTAATAATTTTATAGTACAATAAGTAATTGTTTGTGACCTATTATAAAGTCACCTATTGTCAACTTTTTTATATTTAGATGTGTTAAAGGTCAAAACCTACAATAGGCACTGTGTGGGGATTGGCGTCGCGACTTAACGCCGCTCAGCCGACCAACAAGCAGACAAATGTCGATTTTATTGCTTGCCCCACTTTTGCGGCCCTAAAATCCCTCACACGCATGGGCGAGTCATTCGGTGTTTCCTCCAGTCCAGCCCCCTTGGAACCGTTCTTGCATCACTACGCTAGCCTTCCTTGGATAACATTGCTGGCCAGGTTGTCTATAAAGAACTTTCGGCCTTCGCTTTCAATACCATCTTGCCTAGTTGTGAGGTGTATAAACAAAACAGGGGGCTATCTCCAACAGTACAATCACGTAAGTACTTCTCTATAAAACTATTCCCTAATTATTATTAACTAACTTCCTACTGTTTTGCCATTCTCTGACATGACTACCAAAGGAACATGTTATAAGACATTGGGCTGACCTGATAATTTTCAAAAATTTAATTCCCAAATTGGTTTTGGCCTTGAGCCCGTATGTAAACTTTCAATCCATGCTTTAATTGTGGGGATCGACCCTTTGTGGATGCATCTGATCTTCGCTGTCATTCATCTATCGCTTTTAGGCTTTGTGCTTTTCTGTTGTGGTATTTAGCATCAGAAACACATTTAAAGTGTTATTGTTCTGCCATAATAGCGATCTTGTCCATGTGTCATGTTTGGTATCTATTAGCAAAATCACTTTCGCTTTATTCATAGTTAATTCCAGTCTGTTATCCACTAGTTACCATTACCAACTCATTCTTTCTAGTTCAGCGATGGGAGCCTCGCCTACGTTGCCCTAACCGTGAGGGTTACCTCTCTTAAGTCGTCCTAAACACTCTAGGCGCCTCCCCGTGTTTAGGACGACTTAAGATAGGTAACGCGGGTAAAGTCAAAGTGTACAAGGTAAAAGAAAAAGTGTACAATGGTATAAAATACAAAACGGAAGAAAATGTTATTACAGAATGTACAAAATATAGAAAATATAAGAAAAAATGTAAACAATGTAGAAAATGTAAAATATGCAGAAAATGTAGGAAAGGTAGAACACAGAAAATGTAAAAATGTAAGAAATTAAAAAATGTGGATAGAGCATGTAAAAAAAGGTCAAAAATGTTGACAAACGTTGATAAATGGGAACCTCCTCTAAGTAGTCCTAAACGCGAGGGGTACCTTCCTAAACACGAAGGGAGCCTTCTCTAAGTCACTCTAAACACAAAGAGAGTTTGCCCTAAATCGCCCTAAGTGCGACGAAAAGTACCTCCCTAGAACGCCAAAAACGCGAAGGAAGCAACCCTCAAGTCGCCCTTAACGAGATGAGTATTTCTATTAGGTCGCCCTAAACACGAAGAGATCCTTCCCTAAATCGCTTTAAACGCGGGGGGGAGGTGATGTAAAAACTGTAGAATGATAGAAAATGTAACTAAACTATTCCACTAGACAACAACTTCCAACAAGGGACGCCTCGAGGTGACACTTCACGACGCAAGACAACACATGCACTTTCAATGCTGACATTCCATGTCCAATCAGATAACAAACAACAAACAAAATCTCTGGAATTTCCAGACTTGTAATCCATTTGATAATCCCTCAACTCATCAAATTTATCAATATTACTAGGCGCCTCGATCCCTGGATTCAGGATTCTCCATCAGGAACCCATCCAATGAAAAAAAATCCCAAATGTCTCTACGATAGACAAAAATTCAACGATCCACTGTAATGTATGGCCGGCTGGCACCCGTCGAAAAGAGAAAAAACGGCCAAAAGATCGTCGTAGTAAAATATGTTCTGTTGGGTGTCATAAAACTAATAATACCCCTTCCTTGGTGTCAAGTCCCCAACTATTCACCTAAATCCCATATCACCGGAGACGATCAAAATCAGTACCTCCAAATTTCCAAAGATGATATTACTCCATTTCACATGTCTCAGTTAGCGGGCCGAATTTGAGGCCCCAAAAGACTTTCGAGATCTTCTGGCATATCCCACTGCACGCACCGTTTACTATTCAATCTCACAGCATAAATTTGTAATCCATAGTTTCACTGTGGGCGTCAAATATGCTTTGAGACTGGTCCCATGTCAAACAGACTCGGTTTTCAAATTTCGTATTTTTTTCAAAAAATGCAAAACACTTTTATAGAAGGGCATAAATTGGCCCTTCCAGCAGTATAACTCACTGGCACCCGTTGGCACCCGCCGCTCTGGCACCCGCCGCTCTGGCACCCGCCGCACTGGCACCCGCTAGCTTTTCGTATAGTCGAAAAACCGCACAAAAATGTATTGCGAAATTAAGCAATTTTCAGATGTCTCAGTTAGCGGGCCGAATTTGAGGCCCCAAAAGACTTTCGAGATCTTCTGACATAACCAACTGCACGCACCGTTTACTACTCAATCTCACCGCATAAATTTGCAATCTATAGCTTTACTGTGGGCGTCAAAAATGGTTTGAGACTGGTCCCATGTCAAACCAGAGTCGGTTTTCAAATTTCGTTTTTGTTCCCAATATATGAAATGTGACGTAGACAATTTATAAAGTATCAAACACTTTTATGTATCAAAACTATTTTCCTTTACCACTTTTATGAAAGGACATAACTTGGCCCTTCCAACAGTACAACTTACTGGCACCCGCTAGCTTTTCGTATAATCGAGAAAAAGCACAAGTCAAAAAAGCGCATTTTGACATTGTGCAATTTTAGCATGTCTCATTTAGCGGCCCCCAAAAGAATTTCGAAACCTTCTGACATAACTTACTGCACGCAACATTTAATACACAATCTCAAAGCATACATTTGTAGTGGGCGTCAAAAAACGTTTGAGACTGGTACCATGTAAAACCGAGTCGGTTTGCAAATTTTATTAATTTCCCAAAAATGATGAAATTTTGTATAATTTGGAATATTTTATTAATTTTTTTCAATAATTTTGCAATTTCATGGCATTTTTGAAATTGTTCTAAATGTACATTAAAATTGACCATTTAATATTTTTGCAAAAAATTTTTTTTATTTTTTCAAGCCTTGAAAAAATTTTTTTTCAAGGCCGGCCCTGTTGATTTTTTTCAATTAAAAATATAGGAATTTTCATTATCTGCCAAAATTTTCTAAACGGTATATTTAAATCCTTGTCGAGGGAGCTGTTATTTTTTAAAAAGGTACATAAAGGACTCAAAATTTTCCAATGATTGCGGGGCTGCACGCTTTTAATAATATTATTTAAGTTATTGAAACTGTTTTAAAGAAAACGGTTTTTAATTTAATTATTTTTGCATGCCAGTTAAAATTCGTATGAAATCCAAATAAAATCCAAGACCAGAAAAAATATCTATAATATAAGTAATGACATTATTACTATAATGAAAATAATTTTACTAAAGAAAATAGTGTACGCCTCTGATTATGATACATATTATGGATAAGTAAGCACGCATTCTCAACTGAATCACAATGGACCCGGTTCGTGGCGTTCGCACCGCTACTATGCGTTCCGCACACGTCGTCGCCGTTAACCGCCGCCTATGCTGAACGGATGCCGGCGTCGTGCTCCTGTCTAAAAATGGTCGATCGGACGATGGGCCGCGTGGCGCGCGCCTCGTCATTGGCCGACAATACGAGCCAATAATGGTGGCGGTGTCTGATTGCGGACATATAAAAACCAGACAAGTGCTACGGTCGCGAGCAGAAGGCCAGTTCGTCATGTAAGTGTCAACATCATTTCTTTTCTCGTTTTTTTTTTCATTCCTCCCCCTCCTCCTCCTTATCCTTACCTATCTTATCGAAATTTAAGCACCCATTACTAGTTTACCCTTAAACAACCCTCTATGATAATTAATTAGAAATAGTAGAAAATTAATTAAAAGTGATGTGACATATGGAACTGAAGGACTTATAAAATAGTGTTGAAGACATTATTGCGCGCCATCTAGTGTTATGTAATTCAATTACGCGAGTGAATCCGAAGGACTATAGTTATTTTTTTCAACGCTTTTCATTTTAATTTGTTGGACTATTACCAGTGGTGCATCGATTTTGATGTGAAAAATAGCGCATGTGAAAATACAGGTTTTATTAGTGTACTATTATTCTCAAATACATAATTAGAAATAGAATTTCATATCATTTTGATTTTATTTTTTAATTAAACAAGCCATATAAAATAGAAATATCCTATTTTAAATCAAATCTAAAGAAATATTTAATTAAGGAACAACGCTGCTCCTACTTCAAAGTATTGTTTATTTTATTCAAAAGTGAATAACATGTGACGCGTTTCGATATTACAACTGAGTCATTTTCAGGCTTATTTACATCACAAGTGTAAGAAAATATTTTTATTTTTTTAAGAAGAAATAAAAATAATTTTTTTCTCAAATGATGTCAATTTCTAAATTTTAAAGTCTGAAGATGACATAATTGTAGTGTCGAAACGCGTCACATGTTGCTCTGTTTTAAATAAAATAAACAATAGTTTGGAGTAGGAGTGCCGTTGTTTCTGTTTCTTTTTCAAAGCGGTGAAGCTTATGACATTTATGAGACATATTCGAGTTATAATATCGGATATCGCAAATGAAATCAAAAGCTTTTGAAATATTGAAGAGTTTAGCGTTTCAAATTGCAGTCGAATCGAAATTAAAATTAATAAAATCTTAGGCCTAAATAGAAGGTAATAATTTTAATTTTACCGTATGGAACAAACAAAATGAGAGACTGAAAAATGGGATTGGCTCCTGAGTGTATGCAAGCGTGGAAATTTTAATTTTTTGCTCACTAAGTTGAAAGATCTAATATTACATAACCTAAGTATGAATTACTAATTAAACAAATTGATATTGTATTACGAATGCTTGGGTGAACATGTTTTCAATGTGCTTGCTTGCGCGTTAGAATGGCCTTGTCCACTTTTAGCCATTCTTCAAACACTTATGTAACTCCCCCTCCCCTCACACACATTCACATACACGAATAAGACTTTATGAACGAACTGACGCATATTAATACTAGATGTGGAGCACCAATCAGAGCTGATCATATTTTAAACCTGAGAAGTAGAAAAAATAATAATAAAAATAAATCATGAAAATTTGGAAAATGAATAAATGTTTTATATATAAATAAAGCAAAAGGTTGGTCACATGATCAATAAATGTTAATTTACTATCAAATAAAATATTGAAGTCAAATAAAATATGGACGTTCTTTATTTTGTTTTAATTTATTGCGACCGGTTTCACTTATATATGAAGCATCATCAGGCTACATTTTTACCCGTAAATTTATTAGGCTAAATATGAGAAATTAGGATCTAGTGTTATACAATTGCTAAATTCTCCTATATTTTTAAGTAATATTTTTAGCCTGATGATGATCAATATATAAGTGAACCCGGTCGTAATAAATTAAATCAAATAAAATGCTTAAATCTTTCACAAGTTTGAAACATTTTAAATCGACTGCGAGAATTTTAGGCATAAAATCCTGGCCTGAGATCGATCTAATAAATTTCAATGCTAGAGCAATTTGTTAATGTCCAATTTGTAAATATCTTTAAATAATTTGCAAACATGAAAGATTTTAAAAGGTTAAGGGAATCGTTTTGAAGTCAGTGACAAACATATTAAAGAGTAAAGATGTACAATGGGTGAGATACGCCTGATACACCTCTAAATTTAGAAACAAAATTTTCACCTTTACACTTTGTTTACGATTTATCAAAAAAAAAAAAACAAACCCAAACCTTACACTCAAACAAATAAGGTTGCCAACACCATAACAATAATGGTTCATTTGAATATTTGATTTTTCGTGCTTTAACCTCCACACTGGCATTATTTAATAGAGTAAATTATGAAATTAATATTTCTTATTATTTGTCTCTCGAAAAAATGTTTACCCCATCCGGGACTCGAACCCGGACCTCTCGATTGCCGGTCAATTGCTCTTTCAACCAGATGAGGAGTGAATCGGTCCACGGTTTCATTGCATCAAAAGGTTTTAAGATCAAAGGCGCTGATTATATAGTTGTAATATGTTAATAATTACTCTCTATGGACAGGGCCGGCCCGAGGTTACTTTATGCGCTAAGCAAGCATAGATTTTGACACCCCGCAATATTTGCAATGTTTTATCATGCTGATTGATTTTCGATTTCATGTTTACCCCATCCGGGGTCTCGAAAAAATGTTTATCCCATCCCGGACTCGAACCCGGACCTCTTGATTGTCGGTTTATTGCTTTTTTAACCAGATGACGAATGAATCGATCGACGGTTTCACTGTATCAAAAGGTTTTAAGATCAAAGCCGCTAATTATATAGTTGTGATATGTTAGTTACTCTCTATGGACAGGGCCGGCCCGAGGTTACTTTGTGCGCTAAGCAAGCATAGATTTTGACACCCCGCAATATTTGCAATGTTTTATTATGCTGATTGATTTTCGATTTGGGCTTGAACAATTTAGACTAGGTTCGATCAGATTTATTAAAAAGTAAATTTGGTTTTCCTAAGATATTTATTTTCTGCGGCGTTACTTAGAATATTATTTAAATTTTCGAAAATCACAAAATAATTCGTCTCGTTTAAATTTTTTTGGTTTAGCAATGTCGTATACAAATTTGAATGTATTAATGCGCTCGCTTAATTGAATGCACCTTGCTTCAAGAGAATTTAAAATTTGGCTTTGTGATCAGTAATTATATCATCATGAGATTCATAATCAAATTTTTATTGGCCTTTTCATTTTGTTACTTTTCAAATTTGGGTTCAATATTTAACTTTTCTACGATAACTGTTGTCAATATTTTGTTTCCTTTCCAATGCACTTGATATGTCAGTAGAAATGTTTAGTAGAAGTTTACTTACAATGAATGTTCTAAAATTCTTCCGTTTTGGATAACAATATATTTTATTGGATATGAACTCAATTTGATAGAATTCGTCGTCGTATCGGTTTCCATGTTTTGAAACCATCTTCAGAACTATAAACAATTAAACAAAACATCAATGAAAAAAAAAATATATATATATATATAGAAGATACAAATCGCGTGTAACCATCAAATTGTTATGATTATGAAATTAATGCTTAACCCAATTGGGGCCAATTTCTTTTTATAAATTTGTTCGTTTTTCTATTACAATTCATTTTTTGCAAACGAATATTTTGAAAAATATTCCCTTTTGGGAACGCTGGTCCTTAAAAATGAAAACGATATATACAAAACGTCGATATATACAAAGGATGTAAGTAGTATTTACAGTCAGCAGTAAGACAAGTTTCTAATTAGATAGGTGCTAATTTCGAAAATTGCAAATGATAAGGAATTATAAGAATTAGTCTTCAAAACTTGAGGTATGGTGGACACGTGTTTCTGGCATAGAATATAGCCGTTATCAACACCTTTTCTGTTGTCTTGCGCCTATAGTTAAGAGGAGAAGTTGTTGATAATGGCTATATCCTATGCCAGAAACACGTGTCCACCATACCTCAAGTTTTGAAGACTAATTCTTATAATTCCTTATCATCTACAATTTTCGAAATTAGCACCTAGCTAATTAAAGAAAAAATATTTAAATTATTGGTGGAATACTTCAAAAGATGTATCCCAACATTGCATAGGCGGCATGGCTTTTTTGAAATTTTCTTGCACATTGACGTTGCATATCTCCTTCAGTTCGCTCTTTTATGTATCCAGGTCTATAAATAAGGTCTTACAATTGCTTTGGATGGCCTGAAGCCTGAATATGATCCTAATTTTAGATAGTACCTTGCTATAGTTCTTTTAACATCCAGAAATGGGATATTATCATGTGAAAGGTTGTAGATAACAAATTCATTGTACACTGCCACATCTAAGATAATTTGCTTCAGCTTCGTTAATTGCTTGAAGCACTCCTGTACTACACACATATAATTTTTTATGTCATTCTTTTATGTCGGAAATGACACTAAAATATAATGCCCTTCCTTCATTTTTTGTAGAGGGACGCGTCTGGAGCGGGCCTCAACGTTTGCAACTAGATTTAAAAAATACAAGTGTACATACACCTTTAGCTAACAGACTACGAATACGCACGAAGATCTACGAGGATGCTCGATGATGAAGCAAAATTTCAAACCCAAACCGGATATGTCAATCATTTCTATCAGCATACGACTATGAAGATCTACAAGTATGGTCGTTACCAAGACGGATAAACCATTTATCAAAATCCGTTTTGAGTGAATGTCAAATCAGCACAAAATACTTAGAATTTATCTATTTCAAAAGGAAACAACAAGTTTGATAAAATTTATCAACTTCCGTTGTGAATTAGCTTAGGTGCAAACCTACGTAAATCTGTTTCCCACACAAATACGTTGTGATTCAATTCCAAATCAGCATAATTTTTCGGAATTTTGCTTATCAAGACAATTTTACCTGTGCTCCACCGTTCTCAAATACCACCATTGCAGCAACAGCAGCACTCTGTATATAAAAAACCGCAACACAGCCCCACATTTCACTCCAGTAAAATTTTTCGCATCAGTAGAAGTAGAAACTTTGATGGATCCGCTGTATTCTTCTTCACTACATTCATTATGATTTACAGCCAAACTCACACTTGGCACCCGCTCTTCTTCACATGTCGATCTTTCAACTTCATATGTTCGCTGTTTCTTTTGTCTTGTTGAATACTCTTGTTTTTTAGCCAAACGGCGGACGTAGCCGCGGAAGGTATTTTTTCTTTGACAATCTTTTTTTTTTGGACTTTTCTTCGGACCAAAATAATGCATCTTCAAATAGGGATGGTACAAATGGAGCTTTGGTCTTTAATACAGGATTGTTTTTAACAATTCCTGGGAGAGGATTTGATTTAATTGGGGTCTTTTCCAATCGTACTGACAGTTTCCGAATTCATACCTAAACTTCCTATTGTTTCTTTTGAAGAAGAAGATAGCCCATGTTCAGCAATTATATCTCCATCAATCTTGTTATCAGTTTGCTCTTGACAGTGCAAAGATTACCATAGCCCAAAGAGATATGTATCTTCAATCATGCAGTCTGTATTGTTCGCAACAATGTCTTCAAATTTAGATATTTCTGGTTCGACTATCTGTGCCTCAAGTTTGCTCAAAAACGTTTTTTCCGATTGGCTTTCCAATTAATTTTCGGCAGAATTTTTTTTAAAATGGACAAATTCTACATTGAAGGGACAAGTACCAGAAGCCCTGAATCTATTTTGTATTGTTGCTGGTGTAACCATATCCAAAGATTTTCCTAATGCAGAAGCAAAATTTTGCCTTTGAAGTTTTACTTGATAATTGGCTAGCCTCCACTTGCGTACCTTTTTCTTGTACTTGCTCTTTACATGTCGAAATACAGCTACATCCACAAGCTGCATAATATGGTTCGAGTTTGGATATATTAGCTCGATTCCATGACTTAAAAGTTGGAGAGATGCAGTTAAAGAGATGTAGGGTCATATGGCATACATGCCCATCCATCAAGAAGAGTACAGAGCGTTTAATATTATTTCTTGTTAGCCAAAGATCACAAATGTTTGTTATGTAACCAAAAAAAGTAACCAACCATTTTCTGAAGTACCAATAGCCCATTCTTCAGGAATGGATGCTGAAATGTTTTTTGGAACTCTATTGTATTTAAAAACAATCATTGGGGGTGCTAGAGTCCCAGAAGCAGTTACAAAAACTGTCAAGTTTCCTTTTCCATCTCCAGAAACGTTGTGAACATTTTTTGTGTCCCTTTTAACTATTACTTTTTCTCCCTTAGGACTAAGGTAAAATGCACTTTCGTCAGAATTAAGTACCCTTTCCGGTTCATGTATTTCTTTTTATTTAAATAGATTTGGATTTCAGAAAACCCGCTTCGTATCTTATCCTCGGTAACATTTTCTCTAGAAACTGTAAAGTTTTGGCACAGTCTAGTTGTTAACGCTGGATGTCACGTCCAAAACCTTGAAAAATATTTCCCCGCCTTCCATCTTTAAAATGGTGATCTCGTGACTTTTTTTTAAATTATTTCTTCCACACTATCAATAAGCTACTGTTGTAGTGAATTTCAGGAATTTTAGACAACTCTAATGTCCAAGTACCAACATTTGTTCTTCTTCAGGCGAAAGACTGGTGGGAGGATCCATGGAACATTGTCTTGGAGACTTTCCTGATGCCTTATAGAATAGTGTGGAATATCAGCTTGTTTTGCTGCTGCAGCAACAGAACATCCACGTTGAACCAACTACAGAGCATAATTCATTTGCTCTTGAGTGTAATTCTTTTTAAGGGCCATATCAAGTAAGCAAGTATACTTAGCCTGTAAAAAATCATTCCAATGAATTCCAATTGTTGACACTCTAGTGAACGTCTCCCCTCTCAAATACAGGATAAAATAAATTTTTCGTAATAAAAACCTATATTGGCAACATCGCTCTGAAATACACATTTCGGCACTATTAAAAACCGGTGTCATTTCCAAGAATCTGTCTAGACTTTTTTTCTGTCTAGACTGTCTAGACTTTTTTCCAGGAAATGATGATGACGTAATTTTTTTCCAAGAATTTTATTCATGTCGAAACACGTTTATTCATGTTTGATCATGAAATGGATGACTCACCTATTATTTTGATAATTTGATGGATTGCAAGAGGGATGCTACGCTATAGCACCCCTTCAATTCGTTCCATTCGAAAAGTTTTGTTCTTGTTTTGCAGTCTCATGCACACTGTTTATATCTCTGAAACATACATTGTCTATCTCTCTCGCACACACCTATAAATACCTCGGCTCGGCTCCTCTGCATTCATTCTCAGTTCAACTGCGAACGCGAGCAGATCTAATTTAGTCTCATACTAGTACGCATAGCTGTTTATTCAGTTGTTTAAAGAACAATTAGTAAAATTTTGATATTCGTCAACAATATTTAAATGTAAGATCGAAACGATAATCGCAGAAACCACGAGTAGTCTTTTTCATTTCCGGATCTGCTTTTAAATTATTTTTACTTTTTATTGAAAGACCCATTCTATTATAACGCGCTGTTCCAATACCCCTTTTTCAGAAATTTTAGCTCGTAAAAAATTGTCAATGTATATTGCATGTGTAGGTTCTTCAAATGTATTTAAAACAACATTTTCTCCTACTTTGTTCAAAGAATGAGAAGCATCGCCGCCTGGAAATTTGCCTTCATAAACCTCCATTTTATAACAATATTCAGTGCGTCCACAAACCATAATCCATTGCTTCAGCCCAAATCTCACAGGTTTCCCCCGAATAAATTGCTTCATAAAGTGGTACCCATAATATAGTACCATTTGCTCATCGCTTGATATTTTGTCAGAAAATATTCCAAATTTTATAAAATTGGTATTTAAATGTTCGATCATCTCGGAAACTTTGTGATATTTTATCATTATTGTTGAAATGAATACTTCTTTATATTTTAATATATCTATTTCTTGTCATGCACTGGCAAATAATGGGGCGATCAAGATCTTCATCTTCTGACCAATAAAGCTTCTCTTATGGGAGACTATTATATCCAGTATATAAAAATATCCCAATTACATTTTTCAGACATTCGATACTCACTACAAAATAATACAACCCGTATGTATGAACAGCTCCTCCTTGTTGAGACTGAATATTTTCGTATTTACCTCAGATGTCAGGTCTGTAAAAGCCTTTAAATGTTCTTGACCTGGGACTTTGTTCCAGTATTTAATTCTGGCTTCGTATCCCCACTGTCTTAACATCCGCTTCCTGTGTTCTTTAGTTAGACCACAAGACGGATCGGGGCCTATTAGATTACTTCTTGCCTTTTACCTCGCTAGCGTGTCAGCTATTGCATTGCCCTCAATCCTGGCGTCCACCATAACTTTAAATGGTCATGTCTTGCCAGTTATTTCAGGATTTTATATAATTATGTCACTATGATATGACATATATAAGGCATATTCAAATTATGCAATCACATTGAGGAATTAATTGATTAACACCTACAATTATTAAGTTTGTTTTAATGCAGTCAAGTTTTATTCGCCACTTTTTGCTTTTTGCGTTTAAAATTACGCAATACATACATTTGTGGATGTAGTAATAGCGAAAAGGATAAATTTGAATTAGGTGGAATAGAGATTGAGAATGCTAAAGTGGGAAGTGCAATAAACACCTAAAGATGGTAACCAAGAAAGCAAATGTTGCAACTGAACGGTTAAGATGTGCGTAGGAAAAGAGATTTGGAGCTTCGGTACATGAGAATGCTGTTAATGGAGGTTTGTATGAGCCATATAATTAAATATGGGAAAAGGAAGAAAGGGAAAAATAAAGGTGATGTTGAAATGCCGAAGAAAATATTTGAGGTGAAAATTCAATGCCGAGTGAGATTGTTTTGCAAGAATGCGGGAAATACAACTGTTGAAACAAAGGAATGAGAACAATAGCAAAGTATGAGAAAAAAGTAATGATGATGAGAGGAGGTATACTTGGAGGTAAACTGTTGGAACATGAAAGGAATATAACATGCATAAATGAATGAGATGGACGGGGAATGAAGTAAAAGTGAGGCTGAATAATGTGGTGGCGATTGAGGAACAATAGGTACAATACTAGATATAAAGATGTTAGTAATGGAGAAGGGTTACTGGAATTGCGAAATTGATTACTGAATGATGAAAAGTGAGGGAGTATGTAGTTTTTTTTGGAAGAAATGACGATAAATGAGAGCACTGGGTTAAGGAATATTTCGGATTTGTATGAAAAGAGAAAAACTAGAGTTGGCTTAGGAAGACGAACTAAACGGATATAAATAATGTAAAAAATTATTAGGGAACCGAGAAAAACGAGATAAAAGGCATTTTAGAATTTTTGTTTTTGGTTAAAGATCGTATTATTCAACTTACATTTTTTTTAAATTATTCTGATTACATGTGATATTTCAAAATTAATACAATCAATTGTAACTTTGAAAAAATGTTTAGCTCATCAGGGAATCGAACCCGGCTGTTCTAATTTCGACTTTAAACAAGTTTATTTGCAGTATTCTAATTACAGTTTGAGTTTGAGAAGCTCTACTATTACAGTTCTCAAATTTTAGCATTCCATATTCAGGCACGCATCTTAGTAGATCGTCAGCGGAGAGATATACCTGTAACTACCTAAGTTGCCACAATGAGGCTGTGCTAAGAGGCGTCACGTAGAGTTCGAAACAGTAGGCGTACAATACCAATTAGAGGCATCACGCAGAGCGAAAAAAGAAAGGCGAAGGATTATATCGACAACCATCAGCTACCTGTGATAAATAAGCTTATTATAAGCTATTAGAATGCTTTTAGATACTAAATTCTAACGTGTTATTTTAAATTCGTAGTGTTGTATTATATTCAAGCGTATAAGATTATATGACAATTAAAATATTTCGTCCAGACGTTACTGCCAAGATCTACGAAATAAAATAAATAATTTTTTTTATTGGCTGTTATTTTTACTTTCGCTGAACAGAAGCCAAAAAATGCGTAACTAAAGTGTACCTATGTGGGTTTTAGTTTTTCATATCGCAACGCTCAAATTCTTTTATAAAATGAATAACTAATTAAAATCTTATAGCGGATGCAAGAGTAAAAAAATTTCACGCAATTATATTTGCATAGCTGAACACATCTGGATCTGGAAATTATAACTTTAGTAGTATTACTACATATTTGTGGAGCCATTCATTATAATTGTGGATGTGTTCTTCTTGTAGCGTCATGACCGCTGTCGACCTTTGACTCTCATGTTGGCTACCGTATTTAATATGATCGTCTTGTTGATAGCTACACGAAAGATCTGCCATACCATTGTTTTGCCATACCATTGGCGTAGATTCTTAAGCCAAAATGTTATGCGACGTCCTACGCATCTTTTACCTATGATGTTTCCTTGAATGATCAGATGTAGGAGCTCATATATATCCGGTTGCCTCATTACGTGCCCAAGATATTCGAACGTTGTTTGATGGTGTTTACAATCTCGAGGTCTATTTGGTTCGTTACTCTTTGCACCCAGCTTATTTATAGTATTCGTCTGTACGTCCACATTTCAAATTCTTCTATCCGTTTTAGCAATCCGCCTGTTAAAGTCCAGGTTTCAGCACCGTATAGGAAGACTGGAAATATATAGCATCTTACCATTTTCATTCGTAACTTTAGGTTTAAACTGTGACTGCATAAAACATTTTTCAGTTTGACGAAGTTAGTTCGTGCCTGAGCGATTCTGGATTTGATCTCTGTGCTAGCGTCCCATAAGATACTATTGCCCTCTACACCTGGATTTTTACTTATGATGAGGTATTAAGTCTTTTTTATATTGAGCTTTAAGCCGTAGTTCCTACATGTGTTCACAAGGCGATTGATTAGTATCTGAAGATGCACGCTTGAGCTTGCCACCAGCAACGTGTCGCCTGCATATCGGAAATTATTGATTAGTTTTCCGTTTATGATGATGCCTTCCCCATCATCTTCGAGAACTTCGTTGAAAATTTCCTCTGAGTATAGATTGAATAATAGAACAGATAGTATGCATCCTTAACCTACTCCTCTCTTTATTTCAATATCTTCCGGCAGTTGGTTTATTCTGACCGCTGCTGTTTGTCGCCAGTACAGATTTGCGATTATTCTGATATCTTTATCGTCTATTGAGGTAGTTTGAGTATCTCTATCATCTTGTCGCACATGTATACATCGTGGTTCACGTCGCGACATCTTTGCACTAGTACATGCATTGCGAATAACGCTTCCCTTGTGCCAAGGCCACGGCGGAAACCAAACTGCATATTTCCAATCCTTTCTTCCACCTTTTTGTATATTCTTTCGTGGATCACTTTCAAGAATATTTTTAATACATGACTCATCAGGCTTATTGGTTCTGTAGTCACTGCATTGTGTCGCTCTACTCTTTTTAGGGAGCAGAACGAAGGTGGATTTGAGCCAGTCTGAAAGAATTTCTCCCGTATCGTGGATTCGGTTGAACATTTTGGTCAGTGTTTCTAAGCCTTTTGAGCTTAGTAGTTTAAGTGT
>WYDF02257684.1:0-19685 GCA_009867245.2 Adranes taylori
ATCACTTTTTATAAAAATGGCAATTCTAAATATTATATGAGAAAAACTGAATCTGATAATATCTTAATAAACTTGTAATGCTAACATTTGAATTACGCTAACATTTATAAAAACAAAACATAGTAATCCAGAAACAATCAATATCATTCAAAAGTTATTTGAAACATAAAAAATTAAAGCATATGAAAGATTAAACACAAATCACTTGAAGTAAATTCTTTTTTTGCTTCCTTTGTACTACTCTTAACAAGATTTAAACTAATTTAGGTTAGTTTAGATAAATTTACACTTTTTCAGGTCAGTTTTAGATAAATTTACACTGACCAACAAACGAATAAATATTAACGATCGCTTGTATCCTATTGTATTACCATAATTATAAGTATTTTTTTTTTCATTAATACAATAGGAAGATCTATTTCATAAATTGCCTGAGGTCAGTACCCAATGTGACTGCAATCTTGTTAAAAATTCATTAAGAGAAGAATAAAAGTCATGTCTAATTCTGAACCAGCTTCAACAGATTCCAGTTAAAAAAATCCCGATATTAACAAATGATAATTCCAGAGTATATGGAAGTGCATTTGTCTTTTATAGAGGCAAACTTAAATGTTTAATAGGTGCGTAATATCAGTCACATGTAATATCAGTCACAAATGTCTTAAAAAGCGGATTTGTTAAGATGTATGGTTCCATTTCACCCATTATTATAAAGGATCATCAGAATCCTCTTTATCAGGAGTATCACGGTTTCGAAATCCGATGCCAACTCACTGAACCACAAGCTAACAGCCAACTGAACCACAAAAAAATGTCGCACGGAATTCAAATCCTTTTTGATCATTTTCAAAGAAAAGTGAGAGTATTTTGTTGAAAAATGCTTTAAAACCGAAAATCACTAGTATATGTGCCCTTTACAATCCTCCACCTTAGTCGTTGCCTATGAAAAGAGACGTCGTGTCACTTTCACTCTGAATGCAGTCGATCCATCTTGATGGCGATCGACCACAGGAGCATTTACCTCGGATAATGCGTTCAACAATGAGACGCTCCAGT
Source organism: Adranes taylori (assembly GCA_009867245.2). Lineage (NCBI taxonomy): Eukaryota > Metazoa > Arthropoda > Insecta > Coleoptera > Staphylinidae > Adranes > Adranes taylori. Next base: position 1,057 of record WYDF02257684.1, read on the forward strand.
CCAGTCTCACGTCGGGTAATTCTTCGCCGTTCTCGCAATCACAATGCGACGTTTGCGCTCTCTCTCTCTATTGTCTCCCGTGTTGGTTATTAATTAACGGGGGTATACAAACTTATCAACCACTTCGCATTTAGGTTGTAAGCGTTCTCCCTTGGTTTATTATCATGGTTTTGGTTTTCTGTCTTTTCAACAAAGACTTATGTTTCGAATAGTTGACTAAACTCATTGTAATAACCGTTCTAGCTCATGTGGTGAAGTTGCTATAAGCGTCGTGTCATCGGCATACCTGAGATTGCTAATTTTACGACTTCAACCAAAGAAACCAGCATCCCAGACCTCCAGTGCTTCTCTCATTGCATACTTCGCGTACATGTGAAAGAGGATTGGGGAAATAATATACCCATGTCTTCACCTAACTTTACTTAGCATTTGTTACTCTCAAATAGCGCTTGAATCATATAAATTAGATTCTGTGGTAGACCTATTTTGTCAATAATTCCTGACAGGTGTTTCCACCGGACAGTGTCGAAAGCTCTATGATAGTCAAGGAAGCGCAAGTAAATTATAAAATTGAATTTCCTCGAAGTCCCTTCCCTCGACTATTTGCCAAATGTGTAATATTTATTCTGTCGTGCTTTTTCCGGCTACAAAACCTGCTTCTACATCTAGAATTATTCGGTCCAAGAAAGAACGAAGTCTTGCATACAATATGTGCAACATCGCCTTGCTTGCTGTTTGATACAAAAGAGAGCCTTCAGAATTATATTTAAACTAAAGTGGCATGAAAGCTGCAAATCTGCACATTTTAGAACACTGCATAACTCATTACAAATACTATCTCTCTGAATGATCTCATTTCTGCTAACCTCCTTTACGGTTCTTCTCTGAGAAACCATACCTATACGGACCACCGTAGGTGACTTCATATTTAGCACTTTTTATAATTAATTTTTTCAAACCATTGTATTAATAAAGCACTAGTTTTTCTCATATAGATATATTGAAAACCAACAAATTTTATGAAAGTTATAACTTCACAACACCGGTGTATTAAAATGATTAAATATCTTTAAGGATTAAAAAGGGGACATTCCCTAAGTATACCAAACAAAAACCATTATATTAACTTGCATTAATTAATTATCTTATAAAAAATCGAGTTCTAAATTTTATATTTATATTTGTGAAATTATTATTAAAAATATGTAAAAATTCCAAGAAAAATGTTTATGTGTTACATAATGATTTATTTAGTTTAAATACACTTTCTTATTACTTTAGGTTTTTATTTTCTAAAAAGTACAAACAATATATTTTATAAAACAGAATATAAATGTCAAATAAATGTTTTCAATCAGCAATCAAAGATCTCATTGTAAAGAAATATAGTTTATAATATGCAGCCGGATTAAACGTATATATAATGACTTCGAATATTTTTTTATAAAGTCGTTTAATCTAGCAAATGAAAATTTCAAAAAAAGATCAATTATGCACAATGTAGAAATAAATATTGAAAATACTCACATGAATAAATGTGATATTGTAATTATAATTTAATTTTGTTTTTGGGAGCACTTAGTGTTTTAGTTTTACAAGCCTGTCAAATGACATGACAAAAATGCGGTTATAAATAATATTTTATAATTAAAAATTCTTTATTTTATGTTAACGTTAAAAAAACTTCTTTCGTGCAAATATACTTATTAAGTTTACGCAATAATTGTTCTTAACTATCTTTGAAACTGCATATAACATAGAAAAGAAATGTACTGATGTAAGCAAAATATAGATAGGTAGATAGATACTTGTGGAAACGCTTTTTATAATTTTATTTAAAACTTTTAAATAAATTTAAAAGATTAGATATAAATGTTTAGAATGCGATGACAAAACTACGCAAAAAGTAAGTTTAGTCCAACGTCAATTTTCGCATTGTGACAAACAAGCATTTGCATGTTCCTAATACGATTATAAAACTGCACACAAAAGACTCTAAATCACTAATACGCACATTTCGTGGTTACAACGTATGAATATAAAACAATGATAAATTACTTTCTGGAACGTAACTGGAAATTGATAAATTACAATCAATTTCACAAAAAAAAACAATATAAATCTAAGTATGTGATTATAAAACTGGAGAAAAAGGTTGTCTTTTACGCACAAACGTATACGTTCGGAATAAAAAGCGTTCGAATGTTGTTAATATGATTATACGGCGGCACTCTTGTTACACAATTACACAAGTGCATACACTCAGGAAAGAAAACATTCCAATGTCAAGAGTGCGATTTTAAGAGTAAGCATGAAAGTAAGCCACAAAAAGAAGCCATTTCAGACTTCAGTGTTCAGAGTGTGATTTTAAAACTAAACTACACAGAAATCTCAAGCGCAGCATTCATTTAGGCCTTATCACTATTCAGAATGATTTCAAAACGATACAGTACAAACTGCCTGGCACAAAAGGGATAAAATAGATGAGTATGTAATTGTTCAGTATGGTCACAACTTTTAACCTGGTAAAGTCACAAATGTTGAAGTAACAGGCTATTTAGTTTTATCATAAAGCAGTGTATATTGGAAGTGGTCTGATATAAAAGATGAACTTCTTCATGATTTTAAAATATTAGAAAAATTATTAAAGTGTCGCTTAAAAAAATTTGCCATGGAGTTTATGCTGTTCCTGAAATGGAGAAATTTTGCAGCATTTAAGCACCTGTTATCTACCTTTTTAATTCAAATCTTTATGAAACTATAATGTTTATGTTTTTTAGTATAGGTATATTTTTTACAAACAAAGTAATTGCTACATAGATACTTTCTGCATATACTCCCACAATGACCAAAAATAAATCTAACCCTGGCCAAAGTTAGAGTTTCTGTGGCCAAAAGTGGCGATTTTTAGTCTCTCGTATTCTCCATATGAATTTTACTTAAGATTCGCAAAATCTAACTCTATCTCTAAATGTTTTAAGTTGATCTTTAGCCACTAAGGTTTCGTTGTACAGTAATATGAAAAATAAGAGGGCCGAAGTACATAATTTCTCTTAAAGTAGTCAAAATGGTACTCTGACCCTATATATTCGTTCATTATATTTACTTTCTACAAGTTATTATATTTGTGGTCAATCCCGATTGCAACCGGTTATTTTCGGTTAGTCCTGTTCAATTATAAATTACTTCCGTTTAACAGCAGTTCATTTCTGATCACTCGTGATTTGCATCTGGTCATTCCTAGTTTACTTCTGGTTAATTAGTCTCGGTTTGCTTACTGTCTCTTTCTATCAATCGCGGTTTATTTCCAGGCAATTTAGGGTCACATAGGATCACTTTAGATCAAATACGGATTATACCAGGATCAATCCCGATTCACTTCTGAACACTTACAGATAACATCCGTTTAATACCAGTTCACTTCCAATCATTCCCGATTCAATTTCAGTCCACACCAGTCGTCGGTTCTTCCCGGATACACATCTAGTCTGAAACATCACTTCCGGTGGTACAATATGCGGTGACCCCTGCTTTAAAGACAAATTGCATATTTTATCATAACCAAGTTTTGTTTTTAATTCGAATTGAGCAATTGAATTTCGTTTTCTAATTTTATTACAAAAAAAGTCAAAATTTTAACGTGACTGACGACACTGATTGCGATATTGGAAATATGCATCCCTTTACTTTTAAATTTCATGTATAATCAAATGTAAGAATATATACGTCGTGATTTATCATTTATAAATTCGCTATAAGTAATAAATTAGGAAGTAAATATTCAAGCATTTGATTATATCATGAATTACCACAATGGAAATCTTGAATCAATAAATCTCCTGAAAATTTTGATACCTACAAGTTGACTTCAAGATCAATTTACATAGAAATAGAAATTTACATTAATCAATTCAATATAGAGATTTTAACTAACTATTAGTTTTACTATAATAATTTTTATTTTAATAACTTTATTCTAAGCGTTTCTACTTCCATAAATGTAAGTATCAAGCTACCAGTGTTTTCAAACTAAAGATGACATAAAATATATGAATATTATTGTTAAGTATTAACACAAATATTAATTAACATTTATTAAAAATTATGTTAAAATATAAATTTTAACATAATGTACAATAAAATTTCATTTTCCATGCATCTCATGCATCCTCCTTTTCCAACTGCTATCAATCTTGTTCTTAGTTCTTAGTCGTTAGTTCGATTTCGAGCAGCGAATTCATGAATTGATGAGGATTTGGGATCTGCTTTTTTTTTTGAAAGATTGTGACAATGTTTGGCCAGTTACTCTGGTGATTAACGGGTGAGAAGGTATCATGTAGTTGATCTCCTTCAGGTTATTTTTCAAATACTGTATCCTCTAAAGTATTGGCGCAGCCATTTGATGGATTTTCGATTTATAACAGCGTCAAAAATATTTTATCGGGCTTTTGCTCATATATCTTTATGCTTTTTAATGACATACAAAACTGAAAACTATTTTAAATCCTCTCCTTAACTCCTCCTCTGATTCAACTGTTATCTATCATTGAGTTTATTACCGTTGAAGGTTACTACTCACTTCAATCTAGAGCATGATAAGTTGAATGTATTTATTAAAAAGCAGCGAACCAGGTATGCATTCCTGTCTCATCCTCTTGTCTGTTCGAAAAGGTTGACAATCCATTTTCTTCCATAACAGACTGGATATATTCATTTAATCTAAAATTTGCTACAGCTCCGTCTCCTATAGCGATAGAATGCTTCACTGTATTCTAGAAAATATAGGTAAGAAGGTTTGTTAAATTATATGGCCTTTTCAATTATTACTGCTACCAACCCATCTCCCCAAATATTATGAAACACTTTAGATAGTTTATCCAGTCCATTTTTTACTTATATCTGGAGAGATATTTGCACACAAAATCGGGAAGATACGCTTTCCTTGATAAGAAAACTACTTTAAACTTTTTTTTTACATTTATTTAATGAGAGTTACAGACCTCTGATAAGCACAATAAGTGAGCTGTTTTACAGCTAGTAAGTAGTATGAAACATTCCAGTCACATCAGAAACATTTACTGGAACCATATTTCGGCTTCATCTGTTCAATTGTCATTATCGGATAGGGCTTCCTTCTAAATATTATAAATTTAGACTAATCATTTCTATCGTGTTGCTGTTTTCCTGTGTCCTTTCGTGTGCTGATAGTTTTTGCTAATTCTGGTATAACCTTTCACTAGGTTTTATTAGGTAGTTTACAGTTTCAGAATTTGATATATTTCTAAAATGTTCACCACGTTTTCTCCTTTATTTAACCTGACCTTTATAGACTACTGTATAGTTATCCTAGCCAGCTTGATATCATCTTCTGCAAATGCATGTAGAATGTCTTTAAGCTATTGATACTTACAGCTAGCTCCTTATTTATATTTTTTAATAGAGACAAGCTGTGTTGTTTTTCTCAAAACTATCTTTAACTGAATAAGATTTTTTCAAATTAGTGATATTGTAAGACTTGAAATTTTTTTATGATTATATAAGTAGCTTTAAACATTTCCTTACTTTTAATTCACGACGTAACTATGCAAGTTTCATTATTTTAATATATTAGCTATAAACTATATTTAGGATTTAGGAAAACTGGAAACATATTTCATTTTTACTCGGAAAAATATAATATCGAAACGATTATACTAAAAGATGTGTACATTTTATATAAAATTGAAATTTATTTACTTTTAGAATTTCTCAAAAAATGAGTTATTATTAATTATAAAATAGTAATGTTTTTAAGTTCTTGCCATTAATGATTATATAGAACTTATATTATTAATAATGAAAGAAATATCGTTTTCGTACTGCATAATATTTGCTTTGTAAAACAGGATGGGCCATGAGGAACTGTATTTACTTCTACCACGCGCCCTTGATGAAAATATACAACAATATGGCATATGCTGTGACATGCATTTTGGCTAATTTTATCTCATTTATTTTAATATTTTTATTCATTTGTTTATTTATTATTAAATAAAGCTCTTATACTTTTTATTATAAACGGACTAATTAAACTTTGTATTCAGGAGTAAAAAAATCTAAGTCCGATCTTTAACAACTTAGACAACCCTACGAATCCCATATAGAAAGTTATCAACAAAAGAAGTTTCTGCCAAAACCAAAATATCACATTCTCTATTATAAACGACGAAAAGGAATCAGCGCTCAATTTATGAGAATATTCAGTTTGCGTGACAAAAGCTTGCTCATGACTCATCTCGTGAGCTATCATCACTTTACACCTTTAATTAATTAAAATTGTTTTTATCAAAAATCGTATATGATATGAAAGCGATATAAAATAATAAGGAGCATCTTACGATGTATATATGTATTGAAAATTGTAACGTAGTATGATCTCATAACTTGAAATAACCCAATAATAGAAGAAATGCTCAATAATTTTAACTTTATTTGTGATTTTTAAACTTTAAAGCTAAGCGTTTGCAATTAAGTGCAATTTGGTGCAATTAATTCCTCTATGAGTTTCAATATTCGAAATATAATGAAATCTTTAAAATGTTTTATTAAAACTTATCAAATAAGTATAAATCAACCATTTTTCAAAAGTTATTCAACACAATAATAATTATTACGAAATATAGTTAACAGATTTTTACGTATAACAGATTTTACTTTTAAATACCATAGCTAGTAAATGATTCGTGTACATTTTTTTCATATTGAATTATAAATATTTGTTGATATTTACATTAATTAATTGTAAGAATGGAAAAGGCGTGTTAGCAATAGTTAAAAAGTTGTAAAAAATGTATCTCTCCATGGACAATTTGACGATTGAAGTAAATCGTGTATATTTTGTAAATAACACCATAGATAATCTGTGTTTTAGATAATTGCCCCCAAGATTTAAGTATACGATTTAATTTGTTAGGTTTTATATATATTTTTTATTCGAAATGAAGCATTTATAGAGTTTTATATGTTATTTTTCACGCGTCTTTCTATATATTGTATACTGTTACGTTTATTTTTGTACGTAAATATTAGCTGAAATAATCACCCTGAGAATAAATTCAACCAACAGGATCACCCATTCATCTTATAATAAAAATCCGGAGTCGGTACACTTTCAAAAATTATTTCCCGCGCTTGGCAATAAGAATATCAAAATGATTTAAAATTATTTATAAGCGAGCATTACTAATAAAATACTCAAGCTACTATATAAACAATTCGTAGCACAACCTCGCATGACAATACTTACTTGAGAATGGATGTTTGTTCTGAACCTGGTACTCAAATCTAAATTGCAGAACCGAATGAGATTTTAGGCAATGCAGGAGCAATAATAGCAATTTGGCGAAAAAATATTGGCAATCTGCCAGTGTGGCTTAAAAATTTTTTCTTAAAAAATGGTTGATACTTCCTTTTATAGAATGGTCCGATGGAGATACCTTGTTTTGGCCTGATTTACTCACTGCCTATTATGCCAGAAAAACACTTAATTTCATGAGAAAGCTATTGTTTTCTTGCATTAAGAAAACAGTCGAAAGATATTGAGTTAAAATAAAAATCAAATTAATGAAAGATGGTCGGTGTGTAAAATCACAATCAGTGTTGAAGATGATCGATGCGGAAATTAATATTCCTTTAAATAAAAAAAATCAAGGAATATTAATTACATCGCAAACCAGAAAAACTATGTTCTAAGTTCAGGGAAAAGTTGATGTCTGGTAACAAACAAATAGTAATATAATATAAAGTAATAGATAGATAGATACAACCTTTATTGGTATATAAACATTAAATACAATTCTACAATTACAAAACGAAATGACATACAATAAACAGTAATATAAGTCTATAATATGATGTTTGCGATGTAATTGGACTTTTAATAACTCTAATATAATTTACAATTCCTGATCAAATAGTTCTTATTCCTTACAGAGTTATTGCCCTTTCAAATAATATTTATAGATATAAAAATTATTTGCCATAAGTTTAGTTGTAAATAAAATAATTTTTATCTTTAATATTTATATCTGATATTTTTGGCATACTCGCTTCGTGTACGAAACGCCTTAAATATTTTGGGATATTTCTAGATCAATGTTCCACAAATTCGAGATTATGCTGGTCAGTTACGAAAATCAATACTATATTCTAACATCATGATATTTTGTAGTTTTCTATATATCTCTTCAATCCTTTTTTTAATGAAAGGTGGTACTTTAACAACGCATTTGAAAAGAATATGATCAATATCTAGTTAAAACAAATGACTGAAGTGTCCATTTTTATTACGTATTCTAAAACTGTAAAAATCCTCTTTAAATGCTATAGTACATGTCATAGTTAACAACATAATCGATAATTAAATAACAAATGCATGCTTAGATTGAAGTTTTATTCCAAAAAGTGTGCGGCAAAACAAATGTATTTACGCTATTCAACATAAATACAATATAATAACATAAACAATAATAACAGTAACAATAAGTTTAAAATTTCAGTTCATATCTAGACATCTAGCAATTGTTTCACTGCCTACCTTGTCAAATTGATGTGTTCAATTCTCCTGAGCGTGTATTTGTTATTTAATTATCGACTTATGTTGTTGAGTAGATAATTATGAGATGTGATATATCATTGTAGAGAATTTTTTACAGTTTTAGAATACGTAATAATAATATTGGGCACCTTCCATTTAAAATTTTGTCCATCAATTTAATGCTCAGTTGACTTTTTGGCTATCCAATATCCATAGCAGATAATAGAAAATATGTAAATGTTTAATCAATCGTTATAATATCAAAAATCATAAAGTGAGAGCAGAGTTTGTAACCAGTATTTAAATGGAATATATACTGTTTTATACACGTGTAACTTCATAAAGATAATCGCCCCTTCAAGTCCGAAATTTAAGTCCGACATTTTTAGAACACTTTTGAAATGGTCACAACTGATAAAAAAACACAAGTGCAAGGCATTACATCAAATGCATGGCTAGCTTGACATAATATGAACACATTTCGCGCGCCAATTTTAGCTTTAATTTATTTTAAAAACAAATAATGAATCTGCGTTACCGTATGATAACGCTAGCGCTTGAAGGGTTAAAGCAGCGGTAAGTTTTCCTCTTTCTAGAGTTTCGCCTATGTGATTATTCAGTGTAGTCGAATTTAAATTATGAAATTTTATTTAGTGTAAAATTTTAATTATGAAATTCTATAAATGCCTCAATTTTACATTTTATCTTGCCATTAAGAATTTAAATATAGCCTTGTTTCGTCCAAAGCATTTTTCCATCTTGGTGTGCAGCCTTTTCTGTTTAAAATCACTCCCGTTTTATAGAGATTATATAAATATATTAAAATCAATGTGAATTTTTTTTCATATATTATATATAAATAAAAAATCATATACTTAGTCTTATTAAGGTATAATTAATAACATTATGAAAGTGGCTGTAGCAGCCAAAATTTTGTTGAGCTATAAGACTTATAACACGTGATAGCATTTAAAATATTAGTTTGTAAGTCATTATTAATTAATGCGTTGTATATAAGTACATAATTACTGCATTTTTAAATCGTTTTTACAATAAGTGTGTTACACTTTAATATATTATAATTATTATTATTATTACATAAATAGACGTATTTAAAATGATATTAATTAAAACTTAATATGTATGGGTTTGTTCAAATGATATTGATGTGATATCCCAGCAGATGGGGACAACTTTTTTAAAAACAATTTTCTTTTTATTACCGTAATTAAATTAAGAATTTGTAAGATTTTTCTGTTGCTCTCGTGCATTAAACATAAAATACATATAGTGAACATAAGAATAATTAATAAAATGTACTTATTACCTTTTAGCAGTGTATATTAGTTATTTGAATTTGTTGCAAAATATTAAAAACATTTCATTAAAAGAAGAAATTTTACAAATTCTTATATATATATTTATGCTTTCAATAAAATTAAAATGTCGATTTTTATACGAACACAAGCATAGCAATTAGTTACTTCTTTTAAATTCTCGATCAAATTAAAAATATTCGCACTGTTTCATTTTCATCAATTTAAAGTTTTTATAACGAGTGGTCCAAAATTATATTCATCAAAATGTAGTCCTACATCAATGAAACCTTAAGCTAAACCATTACGAAGGTAATATTATAATGTGTAGCATATGTTTTTGTGTGGGAAACTCTTTTGCGCGTGAGGCCTTAAGTTTATTAACATATTGCTAAATATGGGGCTGTCACAGTGTATCATGAAAAATAATAAGTGTAGCGTGGTATGTGTGTTATTTATGAATGTGCAGAGCACAAAATTATTATTTTAAGTATGAATATTTACATTTTCGCCCACTATGAAATAATCACCAATATTAGTTTAAGTGTTTAAGAGCAGAAAACAGTAATTTTATTCATTATCAATTAAATAAAACAATTCTACAGAATTTAAATTCAACTAAATAAAATAGGTCCTCAGATTTTTAATTACAAAGTATTCTCATAATTTTAATTTAATTAATAAAATAGTTCCTCGAAATTTTAATCATGCTATACCTTCCAAATAGGCTGTCAAGATCATCTCTTATATTTTCATCACACAGTTGACAGTTAGCAACAGAAAGTTGCAACCTGTGGGGGAATTGTTGATGGACGCGTAAATTATTTTTTTTAATATTAGATTTTTTAGAAATGCTTCTTGGCGATGTTTTTTTCGAATGTATACTTGCATCATTCTCTAATCCGAAAAAATAAGCATTTTTGATTTCTTGTTAACTTAAAAAACTTCACTGTGCTTCTTTAACCCGCAGTTGTCAACAAGAAAACACTAAGATCATAAAAAAGTACAATGTTATACCTAGAATTTTGTTAATTTACTTCCCCATTTGGTGTAAATGTTGCTTCGTTAATGGACATGATTCTTTCTAAAACGTCGTGTTCAATAAATAAAGCTTCATAGTAATCCACCCTTTTAGTTTTATCAGCTTCAAATCATTGTTGATGATTTGAGAACATATATGGTTAACAATGAAACTTTTTTAGTGTTTTAAAGGCTGAACTTTTTGTACAGTAAAATGTCTGGTCGCTTCTTGTAGACTTATACTACCGGATTTTCTTCTACATAGCACAAAATATTTATTCTACACCTTCTGTCAGGACGTCGCTGCGTTTGGTCCTCTTTTTATGGAAACTTACTAAACAATTTACTTCTAAAGTAAATTTTCTACCTGTAAACTTACTAAACAATTTACTTCTAAAGTAAATTTTCGCACAATAGTATGTACAGTTTTAATGCAGGCATTCGGCCAACCTGGACAATTGACAGAAAACAAATCCCACACATTGCTTCAACTACTTATTACCATTCTGGTACCAGATTTGAATTTGAACTTTTTCGTCTTTTGTATACATTATATAAAGTCACTATATTATAACTATTAACTTTAAAACTAATCAGTTGACACAAATAACTAATTAATGACGATTTTATTAACAAAACAATTCAATTTATAATTCAAAAGAAAAATTTAAGTGCAGACAGTTGTCATTCTCCATAATTGTCATTGTACTCTGTATATTTGGTTGCCTAATAGGATTAAGGTATTTGCATACAGACTGTTAAATATGAAATATCGACTGAAATTCAGTTTTTAAGTACATTATTTTCTAAATTAATGCCCAATTTTATAAAGAAATGTCATTTTCGTTTGAACGTATTTAAAGTGCAGTGTACGATTTAATTTAATATTTTAAGCAGATTTAAAAGTCTGTAACGTCGACAATACTATTTGTCGGTGAGTACACAAACGCCGCCATGTGTTTGATGCCTTAAACGCATAGCAGATGTGTAGGCGTTAAAGCCGAAATTGAGTGACAGAAAAAACATGACGTGGTGGTACAGCTATCGCAGTCATTCTGGTATATAAACAGATGAAGAAACAACTGTGGAGTTTAAAATATTGTTTTAAATAGTTGAGGTTCAAAATTTTGTGTTTTGCCTATTTAGTAAATAAGATAAATAGAAAAACATGGTGCAGTATGGTGTGGCATATAATTATCCAAATTTTAGTGATAAAAGGACTAATATTCAGTCTCACAGGTTATATGTTTACATTGAGTTATTTGGTATTATATTTTAATGTAATTTACAGCTAATTGAGCTGTAAGGTTTTCATGAATAAAAATATAATTTATTAAATGACAAACAACATCTAATCATATTTGTGAGAATGAGATGAATATACCACCAGTCGGCTTCAGTTCAGATTCATTGCTTTCCCTACCACTTACATATAGTATAGAGTTCAATGTATATAGGCTAATGTGTATACTAAAGAAAAATATTCGGCAAAGTGATTTCTGTTTCACAGTTTTTTGTAAACAGCATATTGTTTCAAGCAACTTGGTTTCATAAAAATAGGAAGAAAAGTTAGATACCATGTATAATATTAAACGGTCTTTCTAAGAAATTTAGTGTTCAATTTTGAACAATGAGTAATATCTTCCTTTTGAGTACAAATAACAGGGCTGAATAAAGAAACCTCCGGTAGCTCCAATGTGACGAAAATATGCAGCTGGATTGCGTATGTCCATTGTTGCTACTTGTAAATGCATCATCTACATTTTCCTCATATTTCCTTGATGAATCTAATTTTGAATCACTTTTATAACTTATCATCTAATTTCAACCTGTTTGAATAAATAGTATTGGATTGAATCAGAACTAATAATTTTTTAATATTAAACCATAGCTATTTCTTCCATTATTTATATTTATACAAGTAAATGATATATTTATACAAATATGTACCATATCATATAATATATACAATAAAGCCAAAAGTTTTGATTCAACTCAAGAATTACATCAAACTAATTTTCATTGCTAGGTAACATTAATAACCCATATTTTCAATAGTATTTTACGATTATAATATACGACGTTAATGGTGGATAAAATGTTTATTGGAAATCAAAATAGTATGTAAATGCAAATAATAGTTTTAAAACATTTTATCTACTTAATCAATAGTACCAGGTTTTATTCGATGCGTGACTTCCATTGTTTAATAACATAGAAGTTTCTATGCATATGTTACACATAAGTGCAGCCAATGTTTAGGTATTTCTAAAAGTATCTAGGAAACTCAAACACAAGTTTTATGTTCACTAAATGATAGTTGATTGAAATTTATAAAATATAAAAGTGTTCTAAAATTTGCCGTTCAACACTTACATATATTGTAACGCAAATTATTAGAAATCATAGTTATTTTATTAAAAATTCACGCACGGTGATAACTCGTACAACACAATAAAAATAAATGAATGTTCGACTTACCGATATCAATTAAATAACTGCAAATGGCGTTTTATAATTTGCAACGGCACTGACCTCTCACTTCATATTTTGATAAAAAAATAAATTTTTGTATGAAACTAAAAATTTTGCAAGTGAATAAGACAAAAGTCACAGATATTTTAGAGTACGCCAGTCAGATAAAGAACAATATACAAAAAAGAGGATAGCATACTTAGAGAAAATGAACTCATTTCTGCTAAACCGGTTTTACGCCGCAATAAGAAATAGGCCTACAACAAAGATGATAAATATGCTTAAGAAACGCGTAACAGAGAAAGATAATATTTACTTTTAAGTAATATTTTGATAACATGATACTTTAAAACAAAATAGATCATGGGCCATATATAAATTTTATGTTCATTATCTTGTACGTTTTGGATATAAAAAAGAATAAATACTACATTATTAGCACCGATTAAACTATTAGTAAACAATTAATTTTAATAATGAACAAATCGAAATTAACATAGTTTAAGAAAGTTTTCGAAGCCGACGTGCGATTTACAAAAGCGATATATTATAACTGACTCTTGACTTCCTCCCTCCATCAGTCCCTTGCGGTGTACAAAACATGGACCACAGACACACTTGCACTGAGGATACAGTAGCGGCGGTAAGAAACGTAGAATAAAAAAAATTTAATTATTCAAAAAGTATTATTTTACAACATTTTAACATTTATTATTTTTTAACATTTGGCAATATTTGACACTTAACAAATTGTCTTAACCAATTTTAATACAATTGAGAAACATACTTTATTTGCATGCAGTGTTAACCAGTAGGTTGTTAACCAGTGTGTTTACGTATGTGTGTATGTATGTGCAATGCGAATAATTCAGGCCCTATTAAACAGATTTTAATGAAATTAGGTGCATGCATATATAGTTTCTTATAGCGTTCCCAGCGCTGGACAAGGATCAAATTTGCTACCGGAAAGTGGTCGGGTCACGACTCCATAAAAGCACTCCCATAAGTGCATTTATAGGATCTGTGTGTTTCCCATAGAGGGCGACGATTCAGGTAATTAATTTCTGCATCCCATAAGTGAGGGAGGGTCTCGATTAAGTTTTTTTTGCAGGTCTCTCAAACTTTACATAATCCTAAAATTAATTACTGTTGATTTTTATAATTACACATAAGTACGAATCCAGGGAGGGGGCTTCCCCAGAGTTAAACCAAAACTCTTAATTCTTAAAAATGAGTACCTTCATTTGGTACATATTTGTTGTGAACCTTCATTAGAAAAAAGAGACGTGGCGACTTTGCTTGCTTCCGCCATGACATTTCACTCTTCTAGCAAAACATTTAAATCGCTTACCCATGAATCCCCTGGTCCCCGTTTTTACTGTATTCAGTAGCTCCTGTGCAAAATTTAAATAAATCGGCAGATTATAGTGCTTCCCAGGAAAGAGGAATTCCCAGTAAGAGCGTAGTTGATCAACCTACGGCGATTGAGTCCTTGCCCTTTGTACACAGCGAGATCTTCGGACCGGAACCTCGAAAGAGGTCGCTACCGGACAGTCAATCAAACAATCTACAAATTTAGAAACGGGCATTCTCTGAAAAAATGGGTAATTCTAAGTCATCTGAGAATTCGCCTTCTGTGGATTACGTTATTAAATCATTTTGGAAGTAAAATATTTGTAAAAACTGATAAGAACGTTTGGCTACTAGAAATATGAGAACGTATCTGATTACACAAAACAATTGACATTCAAACACACATCACACAAGTAGCTGCAAAAATATTTCAAAACTAGTCAAATTAAGTTTGAGTATGGGCGTCAGTTTTGCAATAACCAAAATTTGAAACGGTAAAAAATGCCTCTAAAGCAACATAAGGCCCACCTATAAAATAAATTTACATGGTTTTCTGTAAAACTATTTGGAAACATATTCAAATATTGGAAACAACGTCAATAGTCTACTATCATTTTGTGAACTTACTCAATTCTTCAAGTGCCATAGAATATTTTTAATAAACAATATAAAAACCTTTTTATATTTAATTAACATTCGATAGCGTATATTATTTGCGCGTACGAATATTATATAATATAAATAGGCACAATAGACTATATAAACATTTTTTAAACATTATTGCCAATAAATAACATATATTAATTGTTTCTCTATTATATTAAATTCATTTACTTATTTATTTGTATTGAAATCAATTTAGTAACATGTTGGGAAGTATTTATCAAAAATTGCTAAGTATACGATTTTGAAAAATCCATTTTCGTAAATATATTAAGCCATTCATTCAAGGAAACAATTAAAAAATATTTAATATGAAAGCATTTTTCTCTTTTAAAGAAACACCTATTTATGTACAATTATGTTTTGTCTATCTACATAAATATATGTTTCTATAATATTTTCTTTTATAGATTAAAAAATAAGACTGGGATATTTTTAGGGAACAGGGTTTTCTTCATTTTTAAGGAACAGGTTTACAGAAATAGTGTGATTTAGTGTATACTATATACATAATATACTTATTCCTTTCTTTTTCATTTTGAGACATTCGTATATATATATATATATATAACATAAAAAAAGATATGTAAAACTATTTTGTCTCACTTCAATATTTTATTTGTTTAATTTTTTCTTTGCTATAAAACAGATCGATAATTGATAAATATTGTAGATGTGAATTTTAGAAAAATTAAAGAAGACATTTATTATATATTTATGTGTTTCAAAAGAAAAATCGCAACTATTTTACGTCCAAACGTTTAAAAGAAATAAAAAAAAAGACGTTTTAAAATTATCTTATAAAGATCAATCAGTTTCAAGAGAATCATTTCAATTTTTCTCATCAAAACTTGTTTTACTGAAAAACATAATTATAATCGAACAAACAAGAATATTAAAAACTCAGAACACCTCATAATTGCCATTATTATATGAAATACAGTTACTAATGCTCAAACCATAATCAACAATAGTACAATAGTGTAATCTATTTTTATTTGTCTTTACCATTAATAATCACTGAACACTATGCAATATAAAAACTGCTAGTATTTGCTCAAAAGTACAAATACTCTAAATAATTTTAAAATGGATACCGGGATTGTTTTTATATAACAAATATATTCTAATAGAGATAATATGAAATATTATAATGAATTGATTCTCTTTGTATTTACATATAAATAAATATGAATGTATTTGTTAAACCCTTATGTAGTTGTTTTATTCATTATTGCCTTTACTTCTGTACTACATGCATAATTCTTGAACAAGAAATGTAGTGACAACATTTTTGTTAATTTTCATATTAATTTTGTGAATACCTAAGTAATGAATTCTCAGATATCAGACAATTTAAGCCAGATCTTTGTCAAATTGGCTTCTTCAGGCTGCTCTCAGAATGACATAGCAAAGATTAGATGAGTACTAAACTCTCTATCTCACACTCAATATAACTTTGGTTGCCATGCGTGGAAGCCAAAGTATTCAAAGCATCCACGAAATAAAATTCGTGGATGGTCCGCCATCTCATTTTTCATGTACTCAAACAGTTATTATGTCAAACTGTTATTGTGTACTTCAAAAGGAAAAGTTAATCTATTTCCTTATAACCTAGTCACATTATAACTCATTAAGTAAATTCAATTAGCTCAATAGCTATTTAGGATAACAATCGATTAGCATAAAAACGCACAGCTATGCGTTTCTATGCTAATCGATTTTTACCCTAAACAACTATTGAACTAATTGAATTTAATAGATGAATTATAAGGTAACTTGGTCAAAAGTAAATGCAGTGTATAATAAAACTCATTATGCAGTTTTATTATGCAGTGTATAATAAAACTTTTGACTTCTAGTATATGAAAGATGGAGTAGTCACGAATTTTTACGATATAGAATGAAGAATGTTCTTCGGGAAAGAACTGATCGTACTTAAATTGCGTTTATTTATTTTAGTCACAATTATATTAATTTAATTTAAAATTCAATTAAAACCAATATAATAATTACGTCTCATTTTATTAAGCTTCATTTAGAAACCCTATTAATTTTATACAATTAAAGAATAAATACAAGTTCAAGTTAAAAATAAATATCTAGTCAGTATAATCACTAAAATTCTATATATATTTCTTTTTTTTTATTCTTTTGAAATTAGTAAATCATTGAACTACAAAAAACATTTAACAAAATGATGAATTTATGCATTATAAAAAAAATGCATTTAAAAAAATTGAATTTATATCCATGCAAAATTATGGAAAAAACTATTTAATCATTCAGTACGTAATAAATAGAGATATAAAATACTGATTTTTGCAGGGGTTACGGGAATTATACATATAAGTGGAGAAAAGAAAAAGCAATAAATATATCAATGTTTATAGATTAAGAATCTATAAAAACTTTATATCACGTGTTTGTATGTTTAAAATGCAAATGTAATCACACTGGTTAAGGGGCCCACGAACAAATCGCACGAAACAAGATTGTACGGTAATTTTGATCACACACTATGAACTATTAGGACAGTAAGTTTAGTTGAATTTGTGCCCTGAATGATTAGTGACTCGAAAGTGCCTCATAGCAGTGGCAGCGGGAAACAGTACGAAACGGAAAAAGAATCGTACAAAATAGAGCAATCATTGGCTTTTGAAACGAAAGTCGATTTCTCTCATATCAATCTATTATCAGAATTAAAGTTTGAACCAGGACACTGGCATAATTATTTAGGTATGGACGAAGTGACCTACTTGGAATTGTTGCAATTAGTAATACCGCTAATAACCATGCAAAATAAATATTTAACACAAGCAATAAGCCCTCTTTATGTGTTTACGGCTATTTGTTGCAGCGATTTGTTGCTATAGGTTAAAGTTATGAAAACTTAAAATGTTCAGTAGTAATCTCGCCTCAAGCAGTAGGCCAAATTATTCCGGAAACTTACTTCTGTACCCCTCCTTTTGGAAAATTTCAATTTTTTTAGTTAGATAGATAGATAGATAGATATAACCTTTATTGGCATATAAACAAAATAATGTAATACACAATACAGTCATTTTTTTCAGTCATACCTAATTCCGATTTTTCATACCCGAGCATATCACCTACAACCATTACTTTCTTGTATCTCCTATTATATACCTTCTTTCTAATTTTGTCATTCCTGTTGTACTTCCCTCATTACCCAACATCCCTCATTAGCCATTCCACCACTTTTT
>WYDF02257695.1:0-19684 GCA_009867245.2 Adranes taylori
AATGGAAGGGAAGATTGAGGGCAAGAGGGGCTTGGGTAGGAAGAAGCATTCTTGGTTGAAGAACATTAGAGACTGGATAGGTATGGATGCTTACTCTCTGCTTCGGAATGCCCAGGACCGTCGGATCTTCGCCGAGATTGTTGCCAACCTTCATTGATGAAGACGTCTCCCAGAGAAGAAGAAGCTTGCGCTCAATGACATAAACAACACTTGCTTCTTCGTCGCGTGCTAAAACGTTTAGGTCATGGATCTTGTTTGTGATTGTTTGTATATTTATTTTTAGGACTTTGAAAATCGATTATTGCTTGAACTTAGTCGATTCAGTAGCGTTCGTAGTCGGAAGTTAAGATTTTGTTTATGTTTCTTGCTGCAGCTTGTGATATTTTGTGTTTAGGACCGAACATAAAGCAACAGATAAATGGTATAATGGTGATCGAATAGTGCACAATTTTTTTTTTTTTGGAATAGCTGGTAATAGATGAAGGAATATTATAAAAACATATACACGCCTGGATAAGATAAGCAAAAACCAAATCTGTTTTAGATCATTTGAAGCTCAAAAATATTAACTCAACAATGAAGAGTAAAATGAAATTACACAATTGTCACGCAAATGAAA
This sequence comes from Adranes taylori, assembly GCA_009867245.2. Taxonomy (NCBI): domain Eukaryota; kingdom Metazoa; phylum Arthropoda; class Insecta; order Coleoptera; family Staphylinidae; genus Adranes; species Adranes taylori. The sequence goes on from WYDF02257695.1 coordinate 620, forward strand.
ACTTATTTCTCTTGAATTTATATATCCAATTTACCATTTTATGCGTTGTTTACTACCAACATTTATTATTACCAAATATACTAAAATAATTTACTGCGTTGAGCTCTATATGGTACAGCTCAGACAATGAATAGGCAGGCCAGGTATTATAACATATAGGAGTTGGCGTTTAACGAATTTATTTTACAACAGTGAAAAGCGAAAGTTGCTTTACCAGATATTATGTATATAAATGTGTATATATGTATATCTAGAACCAGATTTATAATGAAAAATAATTATAGAACATTTTATGCCGCGTGTTAAATGCATTATAGAGATTAAGTCTTATTTTATGATATAGTAGTATAATAACGTTCCTTTTCTACGATGAATAAATTAGATTTTTATTTTAAAACAATGTCTCGTTTGCTGGCTTGACAATTGAATATGTGTTCCACATATTTACCGTTGCGAAAAGATATATAGTAATTATCAAAGAATTTCATTTTTTTTATATCTTAATGACTTTCTACTGGTGATTTCTTATTTATATCTTGTTACCGGCTCAGTTGGCGGGATGTGGTGGTCATATTATGGTGAGCTTACTGAGCCAGTAACAAATTTGGCACCCAACGTGATGGGCAGAAGCATTTTCCTAAAAGAAAATCCGTACCTACGAACCAGAAGCTCAAAGATGCTCAACACCAGAAATCAAGCCCCTAATGGAGAAAAGGATAAAGTCATTTGTAGTGGAGCCCCGCACTTCAACATCCGGCAAGATCAAATTTTATCCAACGGCACTAATGTAAGGATAAACCAACAATATTAACGGGCTCTCACACTAATATCTACACAACAAAATAGGCCACTGGCGCCTACTGATTTGGCTAATCACGTGGAAGATACTGAACAATTCATCCTAAGCTGCGAACAATTTCTCAACACTCCACATCCTAGGCAGTAACAAAACATCAACCACAGCAATATTCCTAAAAGGAATAGCAAAATAAAGGTACTCGATCTACAAACCGTTGAATCTTTCCTGGCAAAACCATTTTGGTGGCGAAGAAGCATATTTGCAGCCACCCTACGACTATTCGACGAACGTCAAGTACTTTATAAGAGAAAAAATATAGGTCTACGAGCGTAATGGTATGCAGCAGCCCAAAAGCATAAAAGTTAAAACCATTCTGACGATTTCCACACCCGCTACAAGAACTATCCTTGGAATCAATTTCTGTAACGTCATGGAGGTGATACCTAAAGCACTTACATAGCCCAATCTTGCACTATCGCATCAACAACTGCGCCATTCGTTAAATTCAACTACACAACTCTCTACCAAAATGTCCACTCATCCACTACCATCACAATGTCGGCATTGACTGCCACAATGACTGCCCAGTACTTCAACATTGAGTACAAGAACAGCAATGACAGAACCAGTCACCAATACGCATCAGCCAATCGCATACACTTGCATATACGCCACCGAGCATCTACACATCGCCGGAGCGACTAGGTCACCAATTTTGCCCTTTACCAAAAGCAGCTAGAGATACTTGTTGTTTTGTTTTCTTGTAGTAGTGACACCTTTCACAGGATTCATCATTGTGGTGACTCTGGTCTCATCGATATTCCATATTATTTCCAATACTTCCTACCGATACTATCACTTGAAGTGATCACTTGTTGTACACTGTGCTTCTGCTTAAGCTGGTACTTTTCGGATTTCTTCTTAAAAAAAGCATTCGAAGACGTGTCATAAACACCCATCGCCATCATTTTTACTCGGATGGATTTAACAAGCATCACCAACCAACAGATAAACCAACAATATTAACGGGCTCTCACACTACTATCTACACATCAAAAACGCCACGTGCGCCTACAGATTTCACTAATGACGTGGAAGATACTGAACAATTCATCCTGAGTTGTGAAAAATTTCTCAACACTCCACATTCTGGACAGTCACAAAACATCAACGGCAGCAATCTTCCTAAAAGGAAACGCAAAAGAATGGTACGAGAGGTACAAACCGCTGAATCCTTCTTGCCAAATGTTCAAAGATGCGCTACAAAATCATTTTGGAGGCGAAGAAGCAATTGTTGCAGCAACCTACGACTATTCAACGAATGTGAAGTACTTTATAACAGAATATAGGTCTACAAGCGGATTGGCACCCAAAAGCATAAAAGTTAAAACCTCACTGGCGCTTTGCACAACCGCTAAAAGAACCACCCTTGGAATCAATTTTTCTCACGTCACGGAGGTACTACATAAAGGAGATACATTTCCCAGTCTTGCGCAATACCGTCAACAAGCGTGCCATCAGTAAAATGCAACTACATAACTTTCCACCAAAATATCCACTCATCAACAACCACCACAATATCGGCACTGACTGCCACAATGGCTGCCCAGTACTTCAACAATGAGTACCAGAACAGCAATGGCATAACCAGTCAACGGCACGCGTCAGTCGATCGTATACACTTGCACATACGCCCCCGGTCACCTACACACCGCCGGGGCCTCTAGGTCACCAACTTTCCCCTTTCACCAAAAGTTGCTTGAGATACATGTTGTTTTGTTTTCTTGTGGTATTGACAACTTTCACAGGCTTGATCACACTGGCGACTCCGGTTTAATCGATATTCCATATTCTCTCCAACACTTATCATTTGAACTGATCACCTGTTAAACACTGCGCTTCTGCTTAAGCTGGTGCTTTTCGGATTTATTAAAGAAAGCATTCGGAGACGTGCCATAAACACTCGTCGCCATCGAACGGATTCGGCCAACATCACCAACCAACTGTTAAACCAACAATATTTATGGGCTCTCACACTAATATCTACACAACAAAATACGCCACTTGTGCCTACAGGTTCGTGTAACCATGGAATCCTGAGCTATGATCAATTCTTCAATACTGCACATCCTGGACAGACCCAAAATATCAACCACAGCAATCTTACTAAAAGGAGACGCAAAAGAATGGTACACGAGGTACAACCCCTGAATCGTTCCTGACAAATGTTCAAAGATGCGCTACAAAACCATTTAGGAAGCGAAGAACGAATTATTAAACTCAGTCTGCGACTCTTCATTGAACGCCTAGCAAAAACCAACGCTTTGTATTTTGTAATAGAATATAACACTACGAGCGGATTGGCATCCGACAGCCCAAAAGCATAAAAGTTAAAACCGTACTGGCGCTTTGCACGCCCGCTACAAGAACTGGCATTGGAATCAATTTCCGCAACGACATGGAGGTAGTACATAAAGCAGTTGCATTGCCATTCTGGCACCATAGCACTAATAAGCGGGTCATCGGGAGAGTGCAACTGGCCATGTACCATTTTTATGAATATTATAGTTTCTTCTTCTTCCTATACTGCCGTCTGGCCGTAGAGGCTGGAGATCCAATTAGCTATTTTAGCTCGAAAAAATGCATTCTTGAAGATCTCTGTCGATGTTCGTCAGAACCATCTCCTCAGATCCTTCAGAAATTTTGGCGTCGTTCTATTGATCTTTTGCCCTGAAGTTTCCCTTCAATGATCAGCCGGAGGATCTCATACTTTTCACTTTGCATGATGTGTCTCCGATGCATTGCAATTTCTTTTCCTTGACAGTACTCATCAGCTCTAAAGATTTGTCCATAGTTTCTTAGGGTGGTATTTACGTGTCATTGTATCTGTCCTACGCTTTCAAGCTTCTTTACCATAAAATCGTTTCCCTACGGATTCCTGCTTCATGTTAATTTAGTGAATTTATTACTGTCGCCGTCATCCCAATAGAACTCTTAGTGTACATGGTGGGTTTCGGATTATTTAAAAAAAGTTTTGCTTCATAAACTATGCTTTATGGAAAACAATTTGTGATACAACTAAATCGGATTAAATTTTTGAATCAGCACTTCTAGGTTCGTATGAAAATTCTTTAAATCTAGAACAACATTTATATTATAGACTTGTGTAACGGTAGTATTGTAGAATGTATATTCTTATTTTTGAAAATTTTCGTACACCTCTTGTATATCACAATGTTTAATTGCTTAATAAAATTCTCACGCCTAAAACTCACGATTTATTACTTGTGAGACTTTTATAATTAATTGTAATTAAAATATGTACATTTAACTTTGTTAACGCGAAGCGTAAAAATCATTAACATATTTTATTAGATTTCAAATTTTTACGTTTTGCTGAAAAATTATTTGTCTGCCTCTATTTTATTTATTAATAATTTTATACTTGCTGGCATTGATGTTAACAGCATTATATTAACAGTTATAATTTATGTCTTTATCACTAATAATTAGTATAGTTAATTACTAATATTACATGTTTAGTATTTATTAACGTAATTACTTTAATTCTATTACTTTATGCGTACTGCAGTGTTTTTTATTGTACTTGTGACTAAAGTGTAGCAATTACAAAAAATGATGACACGCATATTTTGAAAACTCCGAAATTGATTTGGCTATTTTTTGAGTGATGCTTTTATTTTTTGAGTGATGTTTCAACATGATCTGGACGAGATATGGACTAAAAGGCATTACCAACTACAATTGTGTTGTAAAGCTAATCGCCACAGACTTAACAACTTAGTTTATTAATAATGTTTTGTTAATAAAGTTTTGAAATAAATATGATTCAAAAATTTAATTTGAGTTTTATCTGTTTTAGTATATTATTGAATCTATTTCCTCTATTATATGAGCTGTTTCCCATCAGATGAGACCTGATTCCTATCATCAGCTACTTGTTTCTTACCTGATCCTTTCCTGGTTCTCAGCTGGTCCTTACCTGATCCTGAGCTAGTCCTTAGCTGGTTGTTACTTGATCCTGACCTGATCCTTACTTGATCTTTAGCTGGTCTTTACCTGGTCCTGAGCTGGTCCATATCTGATCTTTAGCTCGTCCTTAAGGAACTGTTGTAATAGGTTATGTAAGATGTTTAATGGTTTTTACGTTTAGTGGACTATAAGAATTTTCTAATGCTCTTTCATAAAACTCATTTTATTTATTTTATCTAGACGGGTTGATTTTTTAAATCCGGTCCATTATAATATTAAGCTATACATAGCTGAATAGGTATTGCAATAAAATATATATTTTGGGTCAACAAGCTATATTTTTTTCTTACATGCTTGCCTCAAATATTACAGTTTTTATTTTCTTTCGTATGTATAATAAACTAGATTATTCCATTCGCACTCGCTAAATTGACTAACATACTGTTTCAAGTTAATTATAATGCAGAAACCTGGTTAGGACGACCCTTTTCGTTAGAGAAAGGAAAGATAAATAAAATAGCGAACTAGAATTATAATAATTGTTCTTCTCAAAGTTCAGATGCATTGATGGTGTTGCTCATCGGATTAAATTGCCTTGGTGTGGGTTCGCTGTTGATGCTAATGAAGGAATCATCCAGACTGTGCGTGGAATCTGAGATGTAGAACTGCGTCGTCTACTTAAATGAAAGGAATGTGTAGTTCTTTAGTCGCTGTCGCCGAAATCGTAACGGAAGACACGACGGTTATGGTCTTCACGTGTGACGGGGTAGAGAAATCCTTTGCCCGGGATTGGCGGTAATTTGATGTCTCCGTGAACTGTTGGTGGGACTGGCGAGCCGGATCGTGTTTGACGAATGATCTTCTAGTTGTCGTAAGTTCTGCATTAACTCCTTCAACGTCGAACTTCTCATGGTTGAATCGAAGACACGTTTAGAGTTGTAAATGCCAATGCCAGAAAAGACATAAAAAATTGAATGAGGCAAGAATCGGAAGTGTGTGCAGATGCGTTGTATAATACTTAGCTTTTGAAATGTAGATGTTTGATGCTGATTTTAATTTGATAGTTGATTTACAATGATTAAGTTATTCTTAATAATTACGCTACTTTGAGCAGACCGTACGTAAAACTACGAATATGCTCGCTGTGCAAATGATATATCTGGTCGTCCATTGTATATTATGCCCACAAAATGCGCGAATTAGCTCGGCCAGTAGTGTGGAACACACCTTCCAAACTTTGTCTCTCTGCTAAATAGGCTATGTAGAACTTTTATATCGAATCCTTGGCGTACATAAACTCCTCCTATATTGAGAGGGTGGTGGTGATAACTTTACATGAACTTTACAAGAGCTCAAAAATAGCAAGGTTGATTCAAAATAAATAAGACAAAGTCTTAACACATCCAAGACAAGATATTTAGTCCCAAAAAGCTTCCTTGTCTAATCTATCGGTTACTAATACCTATCAACCAGATCATAATTATTGTGTAACTATATATATTCGTAATACTGGTAATAACTATATTCGTCAAGTGGATGCATATACTTAGGCATTTTTATAGAGACGCGTGTCAGATAGATGACACGCAAACGTTAAATATTTACATGAGAAATTAAGATCTATAATATACTTACTCAAATTAAATAAAACTTTTTTATACACTAATATGTTAATAGTATTATGTTACACTATTTTTAAATCAATCTATACGTACGGAATTATAGGATGGGGTGGAACATTCAAGTCTTAAAAATTGTCTTAAAATTTTCCTATTTTTTGATGTTCTGTTTAGTGAAATAAATGTCTTACTACGTTTAGTATTTTATGCCTTAAGTTTATATAAATATTTATGTAAAAATTACAGTACTATTACGCATATTAGTAATCATTATGGTGTTGGACGGCTTGCGCCCGGCCTCAAATCGACCTCTTTGCGCCCTGCCACTGTTGTCAGCTTTTTTTTTTGTTTTACTCAGGCAATGGAGAAAGGCGAAGGATGCCCGTGCATCCAACAGTGTGGGATTTCTACCCTAACTAAAACTCCACTCCCTATTGGGATTGTATATTGTTGGGAGATTGGAGAGTTTGTTGAAAGGAGGCTTTAGGATTTATCATCGTCTTCAACCTGGAACTCGTAATGAGTGGAATGCTTTTAGAAATTATGGTAAGCTGATAGCTTACAGATAAGATATACATTATAGTATTCGCTTTACACACCAAGTGAACCTGTAATACCTTAGCCATAGCATGGTCAACTGATGAGGGAATTTGGTTTAGTGCGGTGAGCTGATTTGCTGGTGGTTTTATAACTTCTAATTGGACTTGATTAGCTGTGCAAGTGGGTGGTAGTTGACCTGAAATAGAAAACAAGGATGTTGTGGAAGAAGAGAGTGATTATTGTTTTGTCTTTTTTGTTTTTTTTTTGATTTTTTTTTAAATTTTTTTGTCTTTTTTATATAATATAGGCGTAGGGATCATCTTAGGGACAGTGGGATTAATTCAAGGATGTCTTGGAGATCCTCATGAGGTTCCTGCATGGTTTGGATAATTCGAGCTGGCGGATCTGGGATGGGTCTGCGAGGCAGTTTGCTACGGTAGTGACTGGCTTTCCAATCAGAACGAAGATTTTGGTAAGCTATTGGGTTGTTTTTTGCATCATGTCGAGTCGGATATTTAGACTGTAGGGATTTTGGACGTTCTGTGATAGGCTCAGCAGAGCAGTTTTCATATACTAGTGCACTCGGACACTGGTAACCTGTGAATTTGTCGAAGTATTCTTCGTTCACAGGTAGTAAGTTTGTGCGCTTGCGCATTAGAAAGTGTGGAATATAGTACAGCTCTATAGTATATCAGTGGCCTAATATAGGTTTTGTAAGTATGCTGCAGAGTTTTTGTATGACAGCCTCTAAAGCGTCCTCTGAGTGTGGAGATCAGGTTCACGCGTTTGAGTATCCTCGAAAGGGTATAGTTTAGGTCGGAATTCCAGTTACAAGTTCTATTAAACCAGACACCTAGATAGCAGATTTCGGATTTTAACGAAATGGTTTCATTCCAGAGTTTGATGTGGGCGCGGTTTTAATGTTTCTTTTTGACATGGTTGGAATTCTGAATGAAGAGGGCTTTTACTCGGATTAGGGGTAATGCGCCACTTGTGCGCCCATTTTGAAAAGTTGTCTAAAGATAACTGCAGATGACGGTTTGCAGTTTCCGCCTTTAGGGAGCATGCCCAGTAAGCTGTCTCATCAGCATACAAAGCAGTATGGGTATATGGAATGGTTGGGGGTTGGAGATCATAGCAGTACATGATGTAGAAAAGAGTAGCAAGGACAGACCCTTGTGGTACGTCAGCTTGCAGTTGTATGGATCTGGAGACAGTGTCTCCAATTTGAATTTGGGTGGAACGTTCGGATAGATATAACTGGACGATCCTCAGAGTATTAGGATGAAGGGCTCATGGAGTTTCCGAACTAGCTCAACATGCCAGACAGAGTCAGAAACATGTGACATATCTAGAAACACTGCCAAAGCGCAATTACCATTGTTAAGTGCTCGTGTGATATCTGTTTAGAAGAGAGTCCATAGTAGAGCATGATGCTTCCAAACCAAACTGGTTTTCTGGGAGAACTTTGTTCATCTCTGGACAGTTTCGTAGACGAGATGTGAAGATTCTTTCAAAAGTTTTTCCTAAGATGTTAAGAAGTATGATTGGTCGATATGATGAAACATGGTCTTTGCGAGGTTTAGGAATCATGACCGTTTGGCCAGTTTTCCAATCTATTGGGAAGTGCTCCAATAAAAGACATTTATTGAATATCTCGGTTAGGAGCGATTTGGTTTCAGCAGGAATGTGTCTGAGAATACGACGAGTTAAAGCGCCTGAACCACGAGCGGTGTTTTTGCCTTTGTTTAGTGTTTCGGATACATCGTCTTGGGTAATATGATATAGAATATCGTCCTGTTCAGGAAAATCTATTGTTTACCATTGCGGTAATCGAGTTTTGATGTGGCTTCAACCCAATACTCTTCCCTGTACGTAATTATATTGCGCCTAGCGAAAGCATTGAGGCAATTCCACTCAAATAGTGTTTCAAAAAAAATTGAGGCAGCTTTATGTGGCCTATACAATGAATTTTATTTTAATGTCGTATCTTTTATAGTTTCTGAGAAATACTCAAAAGATTTATAAATGTGAAACGTGGCAACGTAGCGTTCTGTTAGGGGTAGAACAATGAGACGCATTCCATTAGATGCACAATACAAAGGACTATATGTCTGCAGAATTTTAGCCGTTAAAACAGAATTTTTGGCTAAACTAAAAATGGTGGATTTCCGCCATATAAGATTTAGATAAAAATTAAAAGAAACGTCTAGGCGCAAAAATCGTGGGAACAAACATACACATACACATATCCATACAGCCATTGATAAATACGCTCTTCTTTTAAATTTTTCTTCAATGATTTATTACTTGCGGTAAATTGTTTCTTATTAATTCTTCTCTAAATTACATGTGACCGAATTGCAGTGATGCGAATTCAGGAGACATACTAAGGTGGTATTAAAAAAAAGTTTGTATTTAAGTTCGGATTTATGCAATACCGCTGCTACTGCGCCATAAAATGGTTACGGTATTATCGGAATTTTTGAAACTTAAATACCGGTAACACGAAAAATAAAATTTTAAAACTTACTGCGGTTGCGGTTTATAATCGGCCTTTTAAAGTACAATATAATATTTACTGCATATCCATCAAACAAGCAATGATTCCTTGCTATTCTAAAGGGCAAGTGCTTACTTCAACAGGTTACCATAGTGCAGCGTACAATTAATATTCTTCAAAGTAACTTCCTATGGCATCTACATAGCGCTTACAGCATTTCTGCCATTAAACAGATGCGCCCTAGAACTTCTTTTCCGCAATCACAACGGCTTATCACAACGGCTTGAATAGCTTCGGTGGACTCGAATCGGTGTCCTCTGGGATGCTTATTGAGCCTGGGGATCACGAAAAAGTCACAAGCAGGATCCAGGTGTTGCCGATGTCTGGACGAGCGTGTGCGATGTATTTGCAAACTTTTTCAAGGACTTCGACGTAAAACGTGGAGTTGACCATTGTTCCTGCTTGGACAAACTCCTTGTGGACGGCTCCTTTGGCGTCGTGAAAAACAATGAGCATTGTATTGATTTACGACTTGGTCATCCGTGCCTTTTTTTTTGATGAGAAGACTGCGGCGTGTGCCATTCTGCGCTCTGCCGTTTGCTCTCCGGGTCATATTGGAAAACCCTCGATCGGTGTTCAAAAGAGTTCTCACCCTTTCAACATTTTCCTCCGTTTTGGTTGTTGTTGCCGGTCGACGTTTTTCTTCATTCTCAACGCTCTCTCTTACCTCCTTAAAGGCTAGGATTACGGAAAACGACAATGATATCGATTTAGTTGATGATGATCGCGGCCATTTGTTTGATGAATACGATATAAATTTAATTATAACACATTATGATCCTTTTGTAATTAATTAATTGCCAAAATTTGGTGAATAATGGATTTTCTTGTGTCTTTATGCAAGATATTTTTGCTACAAGTTTACCCCATATTAATCTGTTTATCAGTTGCCTATATTAATACTAAAGAAATTATTCACCTAACCAAAGGAGTAAATTATCCTATAAAAATCAGAAATCTGGTTGAAGAATCCCGATAAACTAGAATAAGATGGCAACAGTCTAGGAATCCCTCTGATGAGACCATCCTATGCAACAAAACTCAGAAATTGAGAAGATAAATCTCAAAACTCAAAGAAGAGTCAATTAACACTTATCTGCAAGATCTAACAACAGACAAATACACAAATTACTCGCTCTGGAAAGCAACCAGGAAGATTAAAAGACCGATTACAGCTGCCCACATATTAGAAGTGATATGGGTCCATGGATTAGAGAAAACAAATAAAAAGCAGATATGTTTGCAGAGCATTTGGCAAACATATTTATTCCGAATGACATGGAGAAAGATATAGACTTACCACCATCTAATAATCGGAAATCTGAAAACATCCCACCAGTGGCTCCAAAAGAAGTAGCTGAAGAGATTAAGAAAGATCTTAATCCGAAAAAGCACCAGCATTTGATCTAATTACTGCTGACATCCTGAAACAGCTGCCTAAGAAAGGTATTGTTCTACTATCCTATCAATTTAATGATGACTTTAGACTAAAACATGTCCATTCTTGGTGAAAAGTCGCGGAAGTAATTATGTTGTCAAAACCTGGTAAACCACCAAATGATGTAAGGACGTACAGACCCATAACTTTGCTACCAAATAGTTTTAAAACTATTTGAAGAACTACTACTTAAAAGACTTAAGATCTTAATAGTGAACAATAATTTAATCCTAAACTTTAAGTTTGGTTTTACAACAACATTCTACCATTGAACAAGTATATCGTATTAGTAATATCATCGAACAAGCAATTGAAGGCAAACAATGTTCTACTGTATTTATAGATTCATGTATTCTGTTCTACTGTATTTATAGATGTTGCTCAAGCTTTCGACAAAGTTTGGCATGAAGGTCTAGTATATAAACTAAATAAAATGTTTCCTAAACAATATATACAGATATTAACAACCTATCTATTAGGTAGGTTATTAAGAATTAAACAGGAGGATGAATACTCCGAGTTGAAGGAAATAAGAGCAGGAGTACTCCAAGGCAGTGTACTTGGTCCTATTTTCTATGTCCTATTCACTAGTGATATAATCAACCTTTACAGATGATACTGCTCTTCTAACGGTTGATCAAAATCATGAAGATCAAGCTCAATGAGCTCAAATCAATTCATGTCAGTTTTACAAACAATCATGCAGCCAACCAGTTTGCACTAGAAGTAAATGGTACCATAGTACCTTATGAACTAAGTGCTAAATATCTTAGGATGACCCTGGATGCTAAATGACGATGGAAGTGTACACGTCTATAAGTAGACAGCTGAGCTTTCGCTCAAATACAGAAAACTTTATTGGCTATTTGGGAGAAACTCCAAGCTGTCAATATCTCACAAATTGGTAATCTATATCCAAATTCTAAAACCCGCATGGCTATATGGCATCCAACTCTGGGATTGTGTCAGTGATAGTAATATCAAAATTATTCAAATCTTCCAGAATAAGGTGTTGTCAATGCCGCATGGTATATCCGAAATTCTAATTGCCATTGTGATCTTCAAATATCTACAATCAAAGAAGAGATTAAAAGGTACGCTGATAAACATGAAGCCAAATTTCACCTTCACATCAAAGCAGAAGCTCTTCACCTGATGGACAACAATCACCACGTCCGAAGATTGAAGAGAACCAAACCAAATGATCTTGTGTAGTGTGTTACGTGTAAAAGCAGAGCATAGTGCACGAATGAAATGAATATTCCAAGAAAAACAAAAACTAGGACACGTCGCTGAACTGTGCCTAGAAAGCATTCAGCCCTAGTTTTAAAAAATTAACAGACGTAAATTAATGGTTAGTCCTTTGTGACTAGTTGTAATAACATAAACTCCAGTAGGAGTTTAATAATAATAAAAATATTAATCTGCTTATGAGATATGTAAATTACTTCGTTATGTAATGTTTTTCACATAAATTTTAAAATATGTTTTTAAAGATATATTTCCTTATTTCAGGTGAGTTTTGATGATATTCTCTTTTTGAAATGAAGTACAATATTATTCGGTGAGTAAATAGATGCCATCTAGGTTATCTAGATTATTATTATTATAGTAATTAATAACGTCATGTTTCTAATATGACATCGCTTGCAACGTACGCTACGTCATTTATTCTTAGTGCTTCTATATTTTACTTACACTTTTTACGTTATACAAGGTGGATTGAAAGTTTTAATTATATATATATATATATATATATATATATATATATTGCATAAATAGGAACATACAGAAACATACGTTTGAAATTAATTGTCATTGTCCGTCTTGGTAGCCAACTGCTAACTGAGCAGTGGTGAAGATTTTCTGAAAATCACTGACAAAAATTATAGTGTTCTACAGAAGCATGTGTCTCTGCAATTTAAATAAGAAAAATCGTTGATTCTAGATTTCATAACGAGATGGAACAGCTTGTATGATATGCTAGAACAATTTTTGATTTTCGTGACTGTATTATAAAGAGCGTGATTGATATGACAGTTGTTGATATTAATTTTTCAGATAGTAAGTTACAGTTGCTGGGTGACATTATTTTTTCACTATGTAAGGACAGGGGTATAGTTTATTCTGATGTATTAGAGTTCCAGCATAACCCGCAAAATGATTTAGATATAGATGTGAATGATTTTAACATTTTTAGTAACACAGTATAAGCAACTATAATAAAAACTATCCTAGAGCTAACAGAACGCTTGTTTTCTCAAAAAATAGAAAATGTTTCCATAGAAAAACAGTACTTGTTGTTTCAAGAAACATCTTCGGTTAGTGATAAACAAGCTATATATACAAGATATATCAAAGGCTTAATCAAGTCAGAGCTGGACACATTATAACGTAGAAAAATATACTCATTTTAATTTAATTCTACTTTATATGCATTTAGTACTTTCAATATTTATAAGCCATCTAATTAGTCAAAGTGGCTCAATTCTATGAAATGTTTTGCTTATTTAAGCATTTTGCTTTCTATATAAAACTAGTTGGTAAGTTGAAAATATAATTTAACAGTTTGAGTATCATGGTAACTTTAATTCAGGGAAATAGAACATGACTTACAACATTCTGCACATGATACTTTCATATGTGTACCATCTAGTTTTTATGTTGTTGACTATGCAAATTACCGGAAGAATGAGCGGCGTAAGAGGCGGATCTTAACGAAAGTTAGGGACAGTAGGAAAAACAGCTTTGATTGGAGGTGAATCATTACGATGTTAACGTATATTTTACAGAGAGAGAGAGAGATATGTAAATGCGTGAGGGTACATTAGAGAACAGCATTTTATTGCAGGTAGGAGATAATTATTGAAAGACATTCACAACAATATTGACAGGGAGCTATTGGAAATCTTGTAGGAGACAAAATAAGAAATACTCCGAGTTAAGGGCTCTAGTAATTTTTTAATCAATTTATATTTCCTTAATCACTTTGAATTGTTGAATAAGCAATTAATGTTGGCTAGTAATTCATTTTTGTTTAATAAAAGTTTAATATTACCAGGATTATAAGCAATAATATCCACCCATATGTACGTATGCGTCTATGGAAGTTTATTTTAGATTCGCTATAACTTTTGCTGCGCCTATAATAATTTTATTTTCTGATTTTTAAAAAGTGTTATATTTCTTCCAATAACATGCACTAAGATTTTGTTTTAAAGAGAACTAACCTCTTTCGTAATACACATTTTTGTAAATGACAAATAATATTAATGATAAATATATTACGTTAGACCCCCTTAATACCATTGAATGATTTTAATAATTAATTGGAAATAAATCTAATGTTTTTAAAGTAACAAAATAAACATATAATCAAGTAGTAAATAATCAATTAAATAATTATGTGTAGTTTTATGTATTATATGTATTTGTAAGAAGACTTATGACTCTTATTAAATATCTTTATGAAATTGAAATATTTTGAATTGTTTTGTAGCATAAATTTTCTTTCATAATTATTCAAAAAAATTCAAGCTAATATTTAAATTATTTTATAGGGTAGCTGGGGTTTACTTATTGTTTAACTAGTGAATATAATTGGGGTTTACATTCAATGTAGTAAACTTTAATTTACTACATTGAATGAAAATGACAAACTTTATAAGTTGGCGAAGATTTAAAAGATTTAATACAAAAGAAATAATGATTTAATGAACAAACTAGAGATTTTAGATATTTCATTAAAGACTACGATGGTAAGCCAAGTACAGATTGATTATTTGATCACTTAATGTTAAAAGGAAAATGCAAAAATCTTTATTATGATTACATTTAAAAAATTATGTTTTTAAATTACATAATTCAATTAGAACAAAAGTGTTATTAAACTCTTTTTAATCTATTTAACTCATCACATTCTATATTATGAGATTGGTTGGTTTATTTCTTACTACGTACAAAATGTTAATATTTTTTAATAATTTATATGCCGACTGCTTACTCTGCAATGTGCCATTGACAAATTTCTCAATTTATTTAAAACGAAACTTATAATATCGTTATACCATATATTTAATTAAAATAATTTATACAAATTTATGTGCTTTAAATCAATAAAATGAAAAGAATTATATAAATCAATGTATAATGATGATTATGACTATCACTAAATAAGAAAAGACTTTATTCTGCTTTCATATCTTTAATTTTGTGCCCTATCTTATAAAGATCCAGCTGGTTTTAGGTAGTATGACTTTCATAGCCATTTACAACATAATTTTTAAGTAATTTCTCAGTGATTGGGAAATTAAGACTGATAGCAAAATTTTGAGCATATTCTTTCATAACAGATGACTTAATCAATTTTTTACAACTTACATCTAATACCTTAAAATTAGTATAGGCAGTACAACATTCAACGATTTTTAATACGTCTGTATTATTTAAAGGACGAATATGTGAGACATCATGACAATCTACTCTTAGTTTATTATGTCGTGGCGTTACAAACAAATATGAGTTTTCCTGCTTTAATTTAATAAAAAATGATGTCAGTAATTTTTACCACATTGAATTTACAAAATTGCGGAATGAAACTTCACAGTTTTCTTTAGATGACGCAAATTGTAATGGTTGTCTTAGTTGGCAGATCGTAAGAATATCTTTCCCGAGTTTCCCGTCTGATTCAATAGGGAAGTCATTACTTACTGTATGAACAGGATGTGTAATTGAGATTTGTTGTATAAGAAAAATTGGACTATAATAAAGCCCAATAGTAGATACAGTATCATCTGAGATGCCCATAAGCTCCATATATTTTTAATCGGTGTAACGTAATGTTTCACTTTTCACATGGCTATTTTTAACAATGTTACATGACTACTTGTGTCCAGCAACATTTCGGCTGATAAATTTTTACACACGGATTGAGACACATTAAGATGAACTAAACGAGACTCAGGAGGAGAAAGAACTTGAAACGCACCTGTATATGATTGTGCGTTTGTAGTGAACAAGATTTTGAATAATTAACCTTAGATTATGGAATAGTTTTCGGAGGTGTGAAATAATAAATTCGAAAAATCTGCATATAAATCCAAGGAATCAGATTTTTCGGTGTTTTTTAAAAATTAAGGATAAGTCTTAGAAGATTCTGAATAGGATTTTTGATCCTTTAACGATTCCGAAATTCGCTGCAAAAATTTAAATCATTCTAAATAGGATTTTGGATCCTTTAAAGATTCCAAATATGAATTAAGGATTTTAATGATTCTGAATAGAATTTTGGACCTTTGGAATAGATTCACAATATGGATTTAAAGATTTTAAACATCTGAATTGGATTTTGAATCCTATAAAGATTCAGAATATGCATTTAAAGATTTAAATGATTCCATATAAGATGTTGGTTCACTTAAAGATCCATAATATAGTTTTACAGATTTTAATGCTTCTAAGTTAGAGGTTTTGTATGCGTGGAACCATCCTCGACGTTCCACCAACCAGCTCGCTTTCCGACCGCTTGTGAACTATATTTATTGAAGATTTATATTCATCGGCTTCTTCTTAATACAATCCTTAATGTAATGCTCTAATTTTTTACAATAGGCACAGTTTATATTGGTTAAATTGACAGGATATTTCGACTCGGTTTCTTGCAAATTTGTTGAGTTTTCAGGGTTTGAAGATTTTGATTTCTTTATAAAACAATCTGATTCTAAATGTCCTAATTTTTTACAGAAGTTGCATTTTTGTATTACCAAATTCTTTATTACCAAATTTCTGCTGGTAATTAAAGACTTCTGTTTATTACTCAATAGTCTCAACTACAGTTTCAAAACCAGAAGACTTAATTACTAAAAGTACGAACACTTTCGCTTAAACGCTGACGAGAACGGAAGAAATCCGTCTCAATTTGAGCTAAATAAAGCACGAGTTTCTGCAAAGTAGTTCTAAGTTGCTCCCAGGTTTAAAAAGCCTTATATTTCGTTACATTATATGCAAATACTCCTAGTCCATATTTAATGTTATTTAATAGTAACGGCGCGTCGGCTGCACCTGCCATTTCCGCTTTGACTATTTCACATGATATGAATTTGTGAAATTCCGCTCTATTCCCCTTGAATTCTGGGATTAGTTAAAAAGCATGCACGATATTTAACTAACGCATTTTGTGATGATTCTAATTCCCGATATGTTGACAAGAAACAATTAAATTCAATAAAAAGAATGACAATTGCAGAAAAATAATTTAAGTAAAATAGTAAATAATAAATATGTTTTAATATTTCCTGCAACAATGAATTTTTTTTCTTCTTAAAGTAATTAATTGACTTTTTTTTTCAAAATAAATCCAAAATTCCAAAATATATTTCAAATTTTTAAATTATAATTTTCTAATTGAAATTACGCTAAATTTAGCAACAAAATAAATATGTTACAGAAACCAAAATTTGATTCTTGATGTTTTCTGCATTCATGTGTTGGGAAATACGAGGCCCATGTTTTCTTCTTTTTTCGTACCTTCTCCAAACACCCAATATACGGTTATATGAAAGTCCGGTATATTTTCAAGCGGCAAATTATATTCGTTATAGCTGGAACTGTCAGCAATATCGATTCTTCCTGGAGCTTTGGTTGTTTCATCGCGAAGGGATCGACAGAATATCAGCAGAGCTCTTGCAGGTTCTTGCGAAAGGGGGCAAAAAATCGTGCACACATTGTGTCATGAGATTTGGAAAACAGGCTCTTGGTCAGAAACCTGGAGGAATGGTCAGAAACACTCTGCGACAACTATCGTCTGATAACCTTGATATCACATTCTAGCAAGATTATGTTGTACGTTCTTCAAGCGAGACTACAATTCTTCATGCTACATCAAATAGCTTCAGAACAAGCCTGATTTGTGAAAGGACGGGGTACTCTAGAACAAATTTTAAATGGGAGTCAGCATATAAAAAGGCCCAAGAATACTCGGTACCGATATATCTGTGCTTTGTAGATTACGAGAAAGCGATTGATAAAGTTCGTTGGCCCAGGCTATGGACGACTTTAGCAGAATTTAGAGTACCATCACCCGCGTTAGAAACCTGTATGAGATTTTGCAGGCATTTGTCAAAGCTGCATACTTTCATCTCAGGTCTACAACATCTGTAATAGTTATTTGGCGCACTTTAGAGCACTGGAACAGAAGAGTGAAGATTGGTGGAAAGCGCTTTTCAAAGCTCCGATTTGCGGATGATACTATTCTAAAGAGTACCGAAGAGTTTCGAGAGTTTCTTTAAAGACAAATATGTAAGCCGAGACTATGGGCTCAAAATAAATGCCAAGAAGACAAAAGTCATGATAGTAGACCGAGATGACGAAGATCGAAGACAAGCTACAAAAATAGGGAACTTTGAACTCGTCGAAAATGGAAGAATTTTGATATTTCGGGCACATCTCTCGACATGACAGCCTGGAAAAATTTGTTATTCCGGGAAAACCGGAAGCGATAAGGTAACGGGGCCGATCCCCAACTAGATATTAGACAGAAAGTTTCACTAAAGCAGCGCGTCAAGCGAACAATCGACAGAACCTAGTTTAACAAATAATACTGAGATTTGATGATTGCCCCAGGCAAAGTCATTTTCCACCATAGTCACCACACGTCGGTCATGACGTTGGACAAAGAAGACATATAACTTGATTACTTCTTCTCGCTAGAGGTTTCGCGACCGGAATAAAACTTATTTGCGGGTCCGAAGTAGCCTGTAGGCCACAGTTTGCCCAACGTTGATTTAAAAGAAATGAAAGTGGAAAAGACATAGATCTGGTAAATTAGCATATACCAAAGTTGATACAAACGTATGGGTAGTCTTTAGACTTTGATTAGCAGCCTGTATTAGTAGGAACCACATCAGGTTTAACAAATAAATAAATTACAAATAAGCCAATAACGGTTTGTAACACACTGGAAAACATTAAATGTTAGTACAAAGTTTATTTTAAATATTTATAAGAATCATGTTTGCGAAACGAAAATCAACTGGTCAGTATATCCTATTATCAAAACACTAGATGATAACCCGTTGTAAAACGACTATCCATTACCAGGTCATATTTTATTTAC
>WYDF02257706.1:6256-19683 GCA_009867245.2 Adranes taylori
AAAGAGCACAATAATCGAAGTAAGAGAGAGGATGTCTGGAAGGAGATTAGTCTGCAACTGCAACAACACATTGCCTTACTAAAGGCTAAAATGAATTGTATGATGGGATCGTACAGGTTGATAACTTTTCAATTTCTTCAATAGATTCTAATAATTCACTTCGTCGAATTGATGTGGAATGACGAGAGTAATTCAATTCGTCGAATCATTAAATAATCTGCAAATAATTTCTTTTCCCATTTTACATATTACTGCTTTTGAAGAAAACTAAAGAAGTCGTTCTCTTTTGGATTGGTGATAGACTTCGGATTTGCAAATATTTAATTAATGACATCACTGTCTTGTCTCTTAGATTATTTAAGTCATCTCTAATTGTAATTGAAATTTCAAGTTTAACTAGTTTAACAAAATGAATATTTTCCAATTGTTTAAATAAAATTTTTAAGGCCCCTTCAATGTAATCTCTTCTTTACTAAGATATTCTACGGTTACCTTGATTGGTTGCAAAGTCTTCAGTACCCCAACAATAATTCTATAATTGTCGATCCACAGATTACCAAAATTCAGTTTACTTAGCACATTTTTGACCGGCTGTTTAATTTTTAAAAGGCAGTCTAGCGTTGCCTCCATTATATTCCATCCGGTTTTCATCTCTAAATGAGGTTCTATTTTTTTTTCAACCTCAAATACATGTTTTTCTAAAATATTATTCCGCATGAGAGAATATTTTAAAATCTTCACGATTTATCCGATCCCGTTTTTTGTTTCTTCTATTGACGGTTAAGTTTTAAATAAGCGATTCATCGGATTCAATATCAATGTCACCATCATCATCATCATCATCATCATCATCATCATCACATTCCTTGATTTCGTTGCAATTTTTTTATGTATGTATAGCACTTTTAAAACTTCTAAGTGAAGTCCATGGTTGTAGTACTGATATTGATAAATTTGAGAAAGTCTTTGCTGGGCCCTTTTGTTATTTAACAAAAGACGCGTTTGGAAGTTAGAAATTTGTAAAAAAAATTATATACCCAGACATGTATCCCATTATGCATATTTATATACCCCATTATGCAGTGCAGCGTTACAGAAAGGGTAGGAATAATAATTCCGCTGGCGAGGTGGGTGTTTTTAAAAAACTTTGTTTTGGAATTACAATAATAAAATTTTAAAGAATTTAAATGGATACTTCCAAATCACTATACCACTTCAACTCTAAATTTAAAGAATTTAGTTTGATTTTAAAATATTTAATTAATTTAACCACTTAATTACAATTTACTTTTAATATGAATATAATAAACGCAAGGTTTAGTTTATTAATTCGAAAAATAAATAAATGAATTTGATACATTGATTTATTGATGTAACGGAAGTAACACCACGCCTAAGCGAAAGTTACGCGACTAAACTAACTGAAACAGAATTAAAACTAGTGCGGATGTCACCTAGATAAAAATGTCTATTTAATAGTAAAATTATTTTCTTATATATGACTTGTGTACGTGCTAAATCGTATGAACCGATTCTGTACGCGTCATCAATGCAGCTGTAGATTCTGACTAATAATTGTGCTCATTATAGATTCTATATAAAACTAATATGTGCATTTCTAATTAACTAAGTATTAATACTTATAACTATATGGGTTGTTCATATGTAATTTAGGTATATGTATCAATATTTGTACAAATTAATTATGTTTTATACAATAAAATTGATTACATGTAAAATTTCTCGAGAAATGAGAACGGTAAAGTTGAGACCCTGTCCAACCACCTGTCCAAACTGCCCCCATCCCTCGAAATAGTAGTGCGCAGTGTAAACGCCGCTTTTAAAGGGAGGACATGTTTTTCCTAATTTAATCGAAATGTTTTTTTTTTTCTATTCAGACTTGATAGCATGATTTTGGTTAGAAATAAATAAGAAACAGATAGTTTTGTAAGATTTGCTTAATTCCGTATTTCTTAGACCATAAGACCTTGGACCACCGGACGGTTGGACATGGACCACCGGACGTTAAACAGCGCCTCAAATTTATGAGACGATTTTTAGAAAAAGAATTGTAATGCATAGCCAGTTCATCTTTGCTATCAGTATTTTCACCTGTCTCATATCGTTCGTATCATTTCCATCTAATAAATTTCATATAAATGACTTTATAATCGTCTCTTCTTTCATGGCTTCCCATCAAACTTTCACCCATGATTTCTGAAAGCGTTGGCCGCTATTCCTTTCTTCCCAAACATCCAGGATTTGTAATTAATTAAAACAAAGTTTTCCAAACACTCCATTTAATGATTGAATATTTTAAGTGCCTCCAGCCAAAGAGCAAACAATAACAGCCTACTTAGCCATGAGGAACAATAAATACCTATTTGACAATTGTTTCGGGGAGACAATTATCCGGTCTTCAGACGAATTGAATAAATAGCTATATCAAAAATAATTAATTGAGAAAAGCAAGCAAACCATACCTTGAGCATATTTTCAATGCCACTACGACACATTACAATATCTTATTATCACTCTTTCGTTTTGGACAATTTTTTATTTTAAGCTAAATGAATTTAAATAAAACATTAAAAACTGTTTTAGCAGCCGAAGCTACTAAGATGTTTTAGTATCTATTAGTTATACTTTTTCATCTTACAGTAAATACCCGCCATTTTTTACGCTGTACAATTTAATCTGAATAGGTTGTTGACGGAAATGACTACATGAGAGTGACGGGCCTTCTTTAGTTTGATATATGAAACATTTTAAAAATTAAACAAAAAAGGAACAGACTAAATCAGCGCATTGCTTCAATCAAATAAATTTTACAAGTCAATCTTATTATAAAATAACTGGATTATTGTCAATACAAAAGTATAAGCCCTAAAACTCTAACCCAGGAACTGCGTTGGCATTACTTCTGGGTGTTCTTCTTAGGGTCGCTAGCAAGGTCACCTATTCAAGTACTTTGGGTTTCGCTTCTTTTGACACTATGAAATGGTGTATAGGGTCATTACATCGGCAATTTAACTTCTCCTATGAACCGTTTACTTCTATAGCATAAATAAATAAATAGACACAATAAGATATAAATGAATATAAATATATAGCATATATAGATAAATAATTATAGTATCATTAAATATAGGTATTTTGTGTTTAATCTGATGCAAGGGCTTCTTGCTACCTTCTCCTTTTCAGATCGTATCTGCGTCATAAGACTCGCGATCGCATCCCAGTCTTCCTTTGAGCTTAACATAGTATGGACTAGGTTCTTTCGTGTCACGTTTAGGCTTACCCTTTTCCGCATCACAGATGTCAAATCCGACCAGACCGAACAATCGAATAGTGTGTGCTCTGCATCACCCTTTTCGTGCATATAGAACTCACAATCTGCAGTCTGTGCACGTCCTATTCGAGAAAGGTACACGCCAAAGCGTCCATGTCCCAATAGAAATTGGGTTACGTGTAAGTTTAGCTCCCCAAGCTCTCGTCGGATCCATTTGTGGATGTCCACTATCCACTATCATTTATCTTCTTGTCGCTACATTACTTATCACTTATTTAGAATGTCATCCTGCGATTCTTTTATTCGTTTGTATTGCTTCTCCAGGTGGCTTCTATATCTTTCATTTATCTGCAGCTGAATAGGTAGGATACTCGCTAGGACCTGCAAAGCTAGCGTGAACGTTGTTTTGTATGCCCCTGTTGCTGCTAGGAGTCCTACACGCTGCGTTTCCTTCAGCTCATTTAGTAGTGCTGAAGCCGCTACTTAGTAGTCGACTGTTGTTTCCGTTCTCCTTCTCGTAGATCAACCATCTGTTTTTCAAGTAATCTGTAACTATATCCACTATTACGCAGGTATATTTTTCTCTTTCTAACTCTTCAATGATGCTCCCCAATGCTACAGAGTTGAACGCATTCAATGATGCTTCCAATGCTACGGAATTAAGCAATGGTATCTCATCAAAAATGATCCGAATGTCATTCACATACCTCATGTAAAACCTAATTTTAGAAACCAAATAATTATTAGAAGTTAAAATTTTATGTTCCAAATTACGCATGAAAAATCAGAACTGGGCTTAATACACTACCCATTATATCCACTTCCCAACAAGCCACTACCCAACAACTATTACAATTGTCCAAGTCCTCAAGTCAAATGTCATTGATTTTTAGTCCATTCCGCTCACTTTTTCTACATAATTTCTTCCAATCTTGGATTTTTACTAGACAACAACACTTGAAATGCTAATCCATCAACTGTTGATAAATTGATGCCAGAGTCTTGGAAGTGTTTTGTTAGCATTTTCCTGCAAGAAATGTATCTCTGATTTTCCTGTCTCCCTATATTGTAAGGCCCACGTTCACGCGACTTGTATTGAGTTTAATAAGTTACTCCCGTTCTGGACGATCTGAAATTTCCCTTCTAATGACATTGTTAAAAATGTAAAAATCCTGTTTAAGATAAAGTTTGAACAAGCTTGTTAAAAACTCACATTTGACATCCAACAATAGACTGTCAACAAGAATATCCGACACAATATTAATGACCTCCGATCTCGGAACGGACGGATAAAGGCTTGAACTAGATGTTCAGAATTTATCAGAGTAATTATTGTTGTCTAGATACGGTTTTAGTTTTGAATTTAACCACTTGGTGAAATTGTACATTAAAGCAGGACAAAAGGAGACAATAGGTCTGATTGGAATATTCAGAATAATATCTTTAGTGATCGAAATATCCTTCTTTAAGTTGTGCCACTTTGGCAAAGCGTACAGTTTAGGAAGTGTAAAGTGTTTTGAAGAATATATTTAACATCTGTATATGTGTCAGGAATATTTTTTTAGAGTTTCCTTAATTCAATAAGCAATACACCAGAAGGATCTTTCGTAATTATCTGATATTTGTCTGAATTTAAAAATTGTTCTACTATATGAATTTTTCCACTTATCAGCCTTCGCTAAAGTTAAATTTTGAGATGAACATAAATCTATAATTCTGTATCATGCAATTTATTGTTTGAAGAAACCCTCCCTAAAGTATGATTTATATCATTAAGAAAGTCTATCTTCTATGACTTTGGGATTGTTCTCAACTATGTGTGTGAGTTCCGCTGTTAGAAAATAAAAATCTTTTTTCTAAAATTTCTTGTCTGAATTGTATGTAATAACTTTTTTTTAACTCATTTTGTTCATCATTGAAATTTACGTTGATGAGATTGACAACACGTTCGTGAAAGTTAGTTATCAAAGGCTTATGATTCCTAAAAATATATTTAATATTGTATCTTCGATTATGATAACTGGTTACATTATGTGAAGGATACCTCATCAAGAACTTATTATTTGAAGCAGTGGAATAACAACTGTCACTTTTGTTTAATGTGCTAATTTCTAAACTGGGAACAAGAACCTCTGTTGAAGAATTTACTTTAAAAGGGGAATCCTCTTTAGGAATGATTGAAAAATTATTGAACGTTAAAGGATGTACGTTCAGAGGAATTGGGGTCAAAGTAGATTGAGCAAACTCATCATCTTGTGATTCTGGTAAAATATGGTGTGAAAAATGGTCTGCATTGATAAAAGGCAACTCACATTGAGCATATGATTCATCAACAGGTATTTCAGCATGATTATTTGAACAAATAAACAGATGGTGATGACTCCAACACTGAAACATTCAAAATTCAGTTGTAATTAAATTTCTGAGGCCTCCAAGAATTTTGTATTCATTCTGTACTCATTCTTACTTCTATATTCATTTCTTTTAGAAGCCTTTTGATTGAATTTATCTCAAACTTACATCGCAATCTTTTCAAAGAATGCACCTAGACATATCTATTTTATCGATATTTTCATTCGTGTCTCGTCCATCCGGCCTTTTCCTTGAGTTACAGTACCAGTAGGCATTTTATCTTTAGGTGTAATGTTTTATTAACATTATACCTCACTTTTCTTCTGTCCATGCAATATAACTACAGTGTAGTGATTTTTTCCATTACCCGTTCTTTTGTTTACTATTAATTTGTTGCCTTTTGAATCTACTTTTGAATTAATGTCACATCATCCATATTTGCAATTTGATTACGTTCAAAATTAAATTTCCTTCTCATTGATAATACAAATCTAGGGAATTCAGCATCAGCCGGCTTTTTTTTTAGCTTAAGTAGTCGCTTGTGTTTACTATTAATTTGTTGCCTTTTGAATCTACTTTTGAATTAGTGTCACATCATCATATTTGCAATTTGATTACGCTCAAAGTTAAATTTCCTTCTCATTGATATTACAAATCTAGGGAATTCAACATCAGCCGGTATTTTTTATTTTTTTTTTGCTAAAGTAGTCGTTTCATGGTCAGAAACGATGAACCAGAAAAACTAAAATTGCCCATGTTCTCGTTTTAATTAAAGATTATTTTAGTATATTTTAGAGTTTATACTATGCTATGTATATCATATGCGTTTGTTTCTTACCCTCTCACATCGTAATTTATTATTATAAGAATTTTATGTAATTATACTATATTACTATATTGTAAGGAAGAAATTATGTTTGCAATGAAATATATAAATTTAAAAATGTATTTAGCTATTAATGTATATTATTAAAAGGGAAATTATATGCAATTATTGCACATTTTATATAGTACAATTTAAGTTAAGTTTTAAGATGTCGCAGGAAATACTGTTTATAACATTTATTTTTCAATTATTCTTTTAAAAAATTCTATATTGAACATACCAATATAATTAATTATATTAGACATGTTACTAAAATTTTGGGAACGATCAATTACACTATAGTCCATAGTGATAGGGGCTTTTTTCTCTTTTTACTCATAATGGGACAGACTCTCGCTTGCGACGCTGATAAGCGATGTCACAAATAACACGTCTACTAGATTACACTAGAATAGAAATAAATCTTAGGAAATATAAATCTTGGGCGCCAGGTCAGTTAAACATGAGACCGCACGTTGGAACTGTTCTCTTTGTTCCACCGGTAATCAGTGGACTCGCTGAGGTCACGGGCAGCTTTGGTAAGTAAGTAAGCCAGGAGTTCGTGTTCTTGTGGGCAGCTGAAAAAGATTCTGCTAATTAATGAAACAGTATTAACTAATTAATGAAACAGGATTTTACAATACAAGTCTATTGGCGTACATAGACAATATAAACAAAGAAATATAAATGCAAAATTAAATGTCAATAAGCAAATGTCAAATCAAATCAATAATGCATAAATGGCGGTTAGGAAATGAACAATAACGATTATATTATAAACAAAACAAAATATAAGCGGTGCATATAAGCCGTGCAATCATGCGGTGATAATAGTAACAAAATAACTAATGCGGGAAGTATGTAAAAGCGGTGTATAATGCAATGAGAGGGTGGGGTTTACGCCACCGTAACACCTCGGTTACTGAGGGACTAAGACTAATGTCGGTTAGGCTAGGTTAGACTCATTCACTCTAGTTATATAGGACGTAGGTTGGCGGTAAAGTAAAAGGAGAAACAAAGTAATTCAAAATACATGCGATAAATAGAGCAGAAAATAGTATATGAAACCGCTTAACAAACGCGCTGTCTGTTCGAAGATTGTCGCTTTGCTTTAAATAAATAATCCCGTACGGTATTCACACATTATCGCGTAAGCAGCCAGTGAATGATGATATTTACATATTAACAGCATAGCCGAAATCCCCTACTCCTATCTACGTACGACATACAACGTGAATTTCTAGACGTGTTCACTTCAACACACATTAAACTAATGTGTGTACAGCATCGGTATAGCGAACAGCATCGCAACACAATTCTCTGCTGCTAACATGACTCAATATCCCTACCATTACAATACATGGTAAGCAGACGGTGCGCCGCAACTAAGTGCATTTATATACATAGGAGAGACTACGTTTCTATTTAATAATTGGTTATACCAGAACTGGGTACGCGTAATTTATTTATTTAATAATTTCATAGCCCCAGTAATTATGAATATTGCTAGTTTCCGAACATTGTGATGATAAATAATATGAAGCCTGGCATATTGTATTGCGCTCATGGAACATTGTAAAAGTAAAAAGTGGGATAGATTTCCTCCTGTGTTGGTACGCAGTGAGGAAGGCAGATAAACTTAATCAGTATAGAGATATGGTTCGGATATTGTTTCCACTTCTACTCGAAATTAGGGGCAAAATGGATAAAGGCCTCCCATCAAAGAGTTAAAGATTTGCCTCAGTTGCGAATGGTAATGGCATGTGTATTTGACCTACATTGAGTGTATTTGAGTGACGATGAGTGTATTTGACCTACATTCGCCATATGGGCTCATTTGCATAGCGTGTGGGAGGTCAACTTCGGCCAACATTCATTATGCGTAATGTTCTCGTCCATTGTCGGTAAACTAGAACAAATCAAAGGAATGCATCCATTCGTATGTATGCATTCGACTTGGCATATGCGTTTGACAAAGCGTAGTTGATGTGTATCCGAGGAATGCACACATCGTCTGGGATCAACATTAGAAGAGAATCGATCTGATTTCAATTGGACAGAGTTATGTTTGTGCGCGTTCGGTGCAAAAATGCCAGCTGGAATAGAAAAGTAGTTTTCAACTTATTTCTTCAAGTAACGCGAATGACTGCGCCACATTTGTTAGACAATCTTATTACATTAAACAATTGCACAATCGCCAGCGAGTTAGCGAGTAAACTCTCTCCATGTAAATTCATGTTCTAGTACTCAAGTAATTTTTATTTTAAATAAGTCCAGGAAAAATATCTAAATATTTTTAAATTTTTATACCAAACATCTTAACGTTGAACTACATCCTGAAATATTAGTAACAGTTCTCGTATATCAGTATATTATTTACATATTTTAAATTTAATTTATTTACGGGATTCCCCCAATATACATTAATATGTCGGAAGCATGACTGATCCACAAAGCACTCAAATGACTAAAATACTAAAAGGAGTTGTCTAAATATGAAATCTTCAAATTCATTATAAACAAATACAAGGAATGTAGTATTAATCTTAAGTTACTAGTTCATTTTACTAGATTATTTTAAGACCATAATTAATAGTCTACTTATAATTATTTTTTAAATATTTTATTTTCGAATTTACCAAATATATTCTTGTTTGTAATTTTAAAGTCTTTCTACATATTATGCACATTTCAAGCACAATAACGTCACCAAAAATTTTTGAAATAAGTAATATAATTAATTATATTATTGGACCTATTTACAAATATATAAAACTTATTTTCAACTTAAAAATTTCAATTCTATGTAAAGTACAAAAGCACTATTTTTGCAATTAATGTCTGAAATAAATATTCTTATTACAAATATATATTTAATTTTTATTTCATAGTCTATATAAGGCTGGTCCTTTAAAGATACTGAGCGATATCTAGAGATACGGAAGGGCACTCTAGGAAAGCAACGGGAAACTACCTCATTATTATTCCCCAGGATGACTAGATCGAAGTATCCTTTATATAACCTTCATCCTATTGTAACAAGGCAATTTGCCCTCGTTCCTTTTTAGTTCGAGGTTAAAAAATTGAGCATTTGACACTCACAAATAATATAAATACTTTTATATATTTAAATGCGATAAGATGTGTAGCGATATAAATAAGTTAGAAACCAGCGGACGGCAATTAGGTGGACTCACCGTGGATCCGTTTTATGATCAAAAGGTAGAAATTATTAGTTACTTATTATCCTCTATGCTAATTAATCATATCTTAAATAAATGCTTTTGCATAGTTATGCATAAAGCAAAGTTCCCCGGCCGATATCACTTAACACAGAAGGAGAACACATATATGTTCTAGGCGAACGTGTTAATTAGGTATGAGCCAATCATGACCGAAAGTGTCGAATTAGATTGGAGTTTCCTACTTGGCAGCGTGAAGCAAAACGCTATACAACGCGCTTGAACCAAAACTTAGATTTGGCATCTGCCGCCGAAGGCTCCGCTCGTTAGTTCAATGAAAATGTAATTATAAATTAATTGATTAAAATAATAATTAAATAAAAATAAAGTCATGAATAAAGTATCGGTTTTAGTAACGGGGCAGTATTAAATAACTAAGCTTGAGACTTAGCACTCAGCATTTTTGAGAAGAAATTAGGTAATTCTTTTAAACATGATTTTAACGAATAAAATAAGTTAAAATTATTTAGTAACACGTTAATTGATAAAGGTAATTTAAAATAAATCGAAATGAACAAATAAGATCACTGTGCGTCGACTATAAAAATAAATTATAATTTAAGTTCGTGATGGTACAGCTGCTGTAATGTAAGTACACTAATTCTATTAGGGTTCAGTTTGGTACTGTACGAACGCCATTATTTTTATTGAATTGTTGTTGCGTAATATTTGAACATGATTAACATGTTCGTTTTATTATTTTGCATAGCGATATTTGTCTGTAGGATTGAGTTATTTACCAATACATTCTAATTAATTAAAATGTCTATTTAATTTTGCTGTCTGAACTATAGACGCTACCTATCAACTAGTGCTAAGAGTTGGCGTTCTCATTAATTATTTAGCTACAGGAGTTATGATTAAATCTGAAAGGTATGCCCAACTAAGCAATGGTCCAATCTAGTGTTTTATTTTAAATGATATTGGGAGACAAGAGTATTATAATTAGAGCGTTCTGACTCAATAACTTTATTTAGTAAAAGATAAGTTAAAGTACGTATTAAAAAAAGTGCAGTGAGAACAGGAAAGCTACGCAACCCATACAAAACCCTAAGGGGAGGACTACATAAACCGAGGGTGATTTAAATTGCGTGAGTACAGATTGGCGAAATGAAGTGAGAATGTAACACCTCATTTCATTTTAGATTTTGTTGACCTTTTTTTTAGGTTCCAATTCTACATTTTTAAAATAAAAAGCACATGTCGGGCCACACATAAACTACAGTAGACCTTTTTTTAGGACCCATTTCCACATTTTTAAAATAAAAAACACCTTCCTAGATAATGTCGGACTACATATAAACTACATTTCATAGATTAACTCCGGTGGGGGGACATTTTATAACCCGGACACCCCCTTAGATTCATCACTGATAAAGACAAAATTCGATTGTTTTGTCATATACGACATTTAAACGTATTGTGTAAAATCTCCTTTGTCTTTATGGATTATGAAATGGATTCGATGGAAAAATCGAAACGACAAAATAATCGAATCGTATCGTGTGAACAAGCGCTTAGTACAATAGAATAGGATTTATTTTGAGCGAAGCGTTAAACATTGGTTGCCAATTTCCGACAGAGTTACAGTATTGCAAATATACGCCAAACCATTTACGTTGAATCTAATCACATTGTATTCTTGGGCGCACGTTGTTGTTTGTCCGCATTACGGTTAGTGTTTTGTGAAATTAACGAGGAAATAGATAGTGTGGTTCAATAATACAAAAATCGATTAGTGTCATCTTTAAAATAAGTCTGTTTTCACACAATTTTGTTGAGATTGTGCTGGACCAATTTTCCACATAACCTCAAATTTGTGATGTGAGGCTTTCAGAATTTCCACCAAGATATACCAGGTGTGATTGATTGTATTATAATTCTAATGTACTTAAAACATAATATGGCAAAAACCAGTTTAAAAAATAAAAGCTACCTGTGCAATACATGCAACAAAACTATCAAAAAAGCATTGTAATACTCTATTCGCTGCATAAATTGCCTGAACTGGTTTCACAAAAAATTTAGCAATCTATCCATAGATGAAATCAAAAAGATAGGTAATAATAAAGGAAGTTGGCGTTGCCAAAAATGTGATGAAGATACATCAATTGACGTTGAAGAGAACATGAATTGTTCAGTAATGGGCCCTTTAGTATCCGGAAGCCTAAATAAAAATGAGTTCACAAACAAATACCTAATGGAAAAACTGGCATCCATAAAGAACTACAATAATATATTAAATGCAGTGTAACTACAAATTACAGACAATAATAAATTAAAAATGAAATTCAGTTACTAAAGGAGGCAACAAATTTAGTATCCTGTATAATACAAGAAGTCAGTGATCGCACTGACACAAAAATCTAATAAAATAATGTTTTTCCAAGCTGGTGAATCTGAATCCAATAATATATCTGAAAGAATTAATTTTGACCTAAACTAGGCAGAGTTTACTTCATAAAATGGATTTGAGTGACCTAGAAATTAAGACAGTCAGAAGGTTAGGCAAAAGAAATAGCAACAAATTAAAACCAGTTTAAATAAAATTTAGCTCTCCGAACGATACCCGGAAAGTTCTGAAAAAATCAAAATCAATTGCTAGTAGTGGTATGATAATATCACGGGATCAAACAAGAATACAAAGGGAGGAATATAAATCATTAGTAAACGAAATGAAATCCAAAAATACATTAGGCTCCAAGATTGGGTTATCAAATATATTAATAATAAATCAGTAGTCACTAAAAATAACCTCAGTAAACAAAAGGATATTTGTAATTTACACTTTTGTGGTTTGTAACAAGAGGGTAGTGAAGTTACTATGGAACCTACCCTTATATCGACGTTAGAATCCGGCTGGAAAGACAATGAACAAAAGGGTATTTGTAATTTACACTTTTGTAGTTCATAACAAGAGGGAAGTCAAGTTACTATGGAGCCTACTGTTAGATCGACGTGAGCTGAATAAAATACACTGGTCAAATACTAACTAGTAAATCTCTTTATTTAACAATTAACAACATATAAGCGCGGTTTCTTGTAATAAGCAATCAGTTTATGGTTAATCTAAGATATCTTGGATACGGAATTCATCATTCCCAACTATAAAATCTAACGTGAAGATAGAAATATCTATACCAGTAAGAAAAAGCGAGGTGGAGATGTAGTTTATAGCAACTAAAAATTATTTTCAGGTTAAATTAATTACATGTACAACCAACAGAGTTGAACAAATATTTATTGCTGTTCAACATAACAAATGGAAGACAATAATCGGCTGTGCCTATATCCCACCCAGCATCAGAAAATAGCATATATAATTAACATTGTGAGAGTGTGGAGGAAATCTATCGAGAATATCGTGATTGGGACTTTATTTTGGTATGTAACTTTAATTTACCAGAAGCAAGATAGGATAACGATTCTTTGGGAGTATCGGTTCAATATTCACCTGCATCCTCGGCACTAACTTTAGCGGAAGCCCTGTCTTACTTGAACTTTTTCCAATTAAATAATATTCCAAATAACCGTTAAGTGTTCTTGGGCTTAGTGTTTAGTAATATTAACCCTTCAGTGGGCGCACCCCATTTTGTTATACGAGTAGGCGCATGGATGACAAGTGTCATCCATGCCTTCTTTATCCCTTATAACGTAATAAACAAGTAAATAAATT
>WYDF02257717.1:9031-19681 GCA_009867245.2 Adranes taylori
CGTACAGTAGCGAATATTAAATACATGCGAATTCTTTATGGAACCAATTTTACGTTTTTTCTATTTGGCAATAAATTTGATCTAATTAATTTGTGTTAGCATTTATATGTCCTATGTAAAGATTTGTATGCCACACATGTGGTTGAACAATTACTATTTTAAAATGATACTAACACAACAAAAATTATTTGTTATCTTCCATATACCCAATATGTAAATTATATAGAATATAGTGACTTTTTGGGCTCTATAAGTCTAAAAACATAGTTCTTGAAACATTTTTGGGTATATGTCTACATATATTCAAACCTATATTTGTTAAAAATAAATTAAACATTGCTCCCATAAAATTAAACATCAGATGATGACGGAATACCGATTATCGTGATCAAGCTAATTACCACAACATTCCCAGAGACCTCGCTGTGTTTAATAAATGCCTAATGGAAGGTTCCTTTCATCCGCAATGCAAAGATACTCTTCTGGTTTTGATATCAAAGCCCAAAGTACTTTTAGATGGTCCAAAGCTTTAACCCAATATGCATATTCACAGGTGTCAACAACAAGTCTTTAACAGCATATTGAAACAGTTGTTGGATTACACCAGTTTTAGAGAGGCATTTAACGATGAATATTTTTATGGTATTCAAAGTGCTTGCGCTTGAAGCTAATGTTGATTCTCAAGGAACAAACCAGTTGTGTGCTCTGCTTAGGCTAAATATTCCTTAGTTATTTAACTTTGCATCATTGTGATACATCTTGGAAGAATAAAAAAAATTACAAACACCAACATACTTACAAATAATCACTAAGAATATGTTACCAGCGAGGTACTTCAGGGTTTCTTTGTAGTGTCTATACTAAGGATTTGAACTGTACTTTTCCCATACGATGTAGTTATATTAGGAAGGGCCAGAAATAGGTCTGATCTTATTAATTGGCAACGTGGTGATAAGCATGATATGATGCTGAATAAAAGACGCCAAGTTAGAACTTGTGCAGCATTAAGATGAAGCGATATACTAACGAACAACAAAAAATAATCGACACTAATTTTAACACACAACACATAATTTTGAAGAAACTTCTTAGCTTTTGATAAGAGTCTTAAAATCTGTTATACGTCTAAAGGAAGCCACTGAAAAGGCAAGGGGATGACTTAATAAATTTGTCGGTTAATGTTAAAATTTGGATCCCCTATGGTATAAAAGAGGTATCTATCTTCTACGTACTCCATTTCCAGGCTGAAGAGGATGATAAATCCTAAAGCCTCCTTTAAACAAACTCACCAATCGCCCAACAATATACAATCCCAACAGGGAGTAGAGTTTAGTGAGTAAAAATCCCATAGTTGTTGGATGCACCGGGCATCCTTCCTCTTTTGAAGATTCTCCACTTCCTACGTAAAACAAAAATAAAAATGTACGTACTATTTCTAACACTACTATGATACAAGCAGCTTCGGTATGGGTGGTCGCAATGATAATGGAAAACGTCTGCGTACTAGACAAAGCACAAATATGGGATGGCTATAACTTGTGTCCATTATATTGCACCTACGCAGACTCTGCAAGTTATAAGTAGTTCACAATCATTGCACTTGCTTGCAAAGAAAAGACCTGAGAGATATAGCAATGTAAAAAATACTACACCTTCAACATTGGGCCTAAAAGCTATTGAAGCGTTCCAAAACTCCATTTATTACATAACGTTGCATTCTCGGTATCTCCAGTTATGAAAACCAGCAAATGTTTGTTTGACATGTTTCTGGGAGACAATTACCCCTTCTTCACTAACTAGATAAATCTCTTTAAATAAATGAGAAGAGCAAATAAAGATTATCTCGTGCGCATGTTTGAAACATATCAAACAAATATTTGCTGGGCCTCATCACTGGAATGCAAAGTTATTTAATAAATGGAGTTTTGGAACCCTTGGTTCCAATTTAATTACAATGTGGACTCGAACTCTGAGTGAGATATATCGAGATATAGCTCCAAGTGAGATAAATAGCTCCAATATTCAACAGCTATTGAGCTATAGCAGGTTAAAGGCCTTTGGACATAGAACAAAATTGCTCATACGTATATTTAAAGGACTCACAGATCCTTGCACTTCTCACTGGTGCAAGTTTTAATTGACTACGGGTGTTTCACAAAGTACGTCAAATTTATCATTTACAACCAAGTGCTTACGAGCATTGAAATATTCAGCTGAATGATGTAGAACTTACTACGTTTATCCTTCCAGCTTGAATTTAATATTAAATGGGAGAAAGTCTCTGCTTTACGCATTGAGAAGATATTAATTAATTGGGACTAACGTAACATTTAAATGTTAAAAAGAAAAGAAAATTACATTGCTGTATTTGACGTACTTCAAAAAATTGTACCCAATAATAAAAGGGCTCGCGATGTTTAAAATGTTTAATCATTTATTGATTATAAATAGGTCCTTTAATGTCATTTATCATTTATTTTTAATAAATCTCTGATAGTTAGGTTTGTTGACCTGCGACCAAATATGTTGAAGGATCAACTAAAATTAATCCACTTCCGCGAGAGTCGTGTGAATTAGGATTCTTAATTTTGATATGAGTGAATATAAGTTGGGATTTTTAATTAAAGATGTTTATTTATCAAACTATATCTATTAATTGAACAACAAAATCGGTGAAATTCACAACTTTAAAGTTTTATTAATGATGGAAAGGAAAAACGAACAAAGGATTTATAATTAAAGAACTTAAGTCAGAAAGATTTTGATATGTAAACTTATAACTTATTTAATGTCTGAATTCTTTTAAAGATTCTTATTAATTAATTTCTGAACTTATAGCTAGTAACACTTTTTGTTCTCTCTAAAATACATAAACAACAATTTTAATAGAAATATTTGTAGATCAGCATATAATTGCAATTTTCAAATGTTTTATAATAAAAAATGCTTATATATTTCATATTTGCTAATAATAACCTATTAAAATTATTTAAAAAACAATTTATTGAAACGTACGCAAAATAATTTATAACAATTAAATTTCCATATCATGTATTTAATTTTAAAATAATTATATAAGTACTTTATTTAAATATACGAGGAAGGTTCAAATAAATATAATATACTACGCAGGTTTTAATAAGATCAATTATAAAAATAATAAAACAACCCATTCCAGAACAACCTTATTCTTGCAAAATAAATAATTTATTAAGATGAGTCTTCCAAAATTTTTGCGCGTAGGGCCCATAAACTTGTAAGGACGAACATTCCACATACATTTATAATCAGGATAAAAAGCAATAAATTATCTTCCATAAACGTCATTTTTACTGAAATTACTTGCTGGTCGGCACGAGGTTATAAAGTCTCTCACATTCTTCTAGCGAGTTAAAAATTGAAAATATTAAGAAGTATACATATCTGAGATATATCTTGAGTAATGGTGGGAGTGTGACTGGATATGTGGATATGGTAGTAAATAAAGTGGGCGAATGTATGGAAAGAAAGGTTTGGTGATTCGATCAAAATGAGAATGTAAGGAGTATATTGATGTATCGAGCAGAGGTATGCGCGGTGGAAGAGAGCAAGGAAATTGAGAGAATGAGCTGAAATATTTGAAGACAATTTTGTGATTAGTTAGATGAACACCGTCGCGTATACTACCGGAGATTAATGAACACAAGATATGGATAAAGGGTGTTAAGAAACTAGTCAAATATGAAAAGAAAATTATGATGGGAGAAGAAGGAAGACTTGTGAAAGGAATTTATATGTATATAGAGAGAGATATTGAGAAACACAAAAAATGGAGAGGTCATGGTGTTGGGTGAATAATCGCAAAGAGATGGGTGAGAAGTATGGATGAATAGTATAATAGGGTAAATGCAGATAGAATAATCGAGGGGATGGCGGAGAGAATATTAATGTATGTAGAACAGCAAGAAAGAAGTGAGAGTATAAAGGAATGCAGGTATAATACCTCATTCTTCCTGCTAACTATCGCGCAAATATATAAGAATTCGCGACACTAATTAATAGCTGAATATTTAATATTGGGCTGAATAACTTCAACGAATTAATTCTTCCCCTTTGAAACGTTTAATTTACATACTAATGATAAAGCCCGTTTAATTTAAAAACTATTAATAAGCTTAAATATTTTTAATTTATACAACTAATTTTATTGTTAGACAACAATACTTAAATAACTAAAACATTTCCAAGAATTTGTCTACCCTAACTTATGAGTATTTAAAATACGTAAGGTATATACAATGGAACTAATAAAATGAATACTTTTAATTTTATATGTCGAAGACTTTGGAGCTTGAAGTCAAAACTAGCAATTAATGACGTATATTATAAATAATTTTCTTAATGTTTTGTTGTTAATATTCTGTTTCCACATAGGATCGCGGCGTGCACTTGAGCCGCCCTGGTGCAAATTTCAAATACCCGCCTCATTTGAAAGTATTTGAAAATAATTTTAAATAGCATAAATTTTTGGTAAAATTTCTGATAGTAATATAATGTAATGTAAACAGTTATAAAATTCTTGCTTTTCTGGATACAAAGCTTTCATAAATTCACTCAAATCTAATCTATTCCTAATAGCATTTTCTACAGATGTAATAGATAAATCTGTCAAGATCTGTTTTATTTTCGTAGCTATTAAATAATTTTTAATAATTTTAAGAATAGAGAAACTTCGTGAAGCCACGGGACACTGGTAGAGTAAGATAATTTTTTTTAAATTATTGAAATGTTTGGAAGCGTATCATGGGGAAAGTTGTTTTCATGGGGAAATATATCTTTTATTAATAAAACATAACCAAGTTTTTCAATTCTTCGAAAGAACGATACCGTCAATATTCCGATCACTTGGAATCTTTATTTAAAAAAGTATTGTAAAATATTTGTCTTAATAAATATTTTTAATCGTATTTTTTTAAATAACTTAAAAATTTTTTTTTCCGCACAATCGAAGAAATGCCGCCCTCTGGAGTATCCGCCAATATACGGTGCACAAGCTGCCTACCAGTACGCGGCGGCCATGTTTCCACAATAATAATTAGTATTAAAACAAAATGGAAATAACATGTTATGAAATTTTTTAGTATTTTTTTTTATTTTAGTCAGTATAATTTTTCAGGTTACTAATTAGTGTTTCTTTTTTTTTCTAGGTAAGTGAAATTCAAATATGTTTGGTTAAAAGCGCAAGTAAATAATGCTTGGACATGTAATAATTTTGGATATTCCATTATACTGTAAGTAACTATTCGCAAAATATAATTTGGTTTCTTTTTTCAGTTACCTGTTTCCGAAACATTCCCTCCTCAGACAGGTTCTCGCGTAAACTCATATATTTTGATGTTTGGATTATTCGCTAGTCACTTCTCTTTGCTTGTTTGTTGTCACTTTTTTTTCTATGGGTTTATCCTGTTTTTAGCTAATCCTTGAAAAATGCAAGTTACGAGACTCATCCTACATTCTTTAGAATTTTGCTAATAGCAGTGGAAGAATGACTGTTTCCAAGTTCGCTCAAATACGCAACCTCCACGAAGCTATTTTATTTTAATGTACTATTGTCAAGTTTATTTTTCGTGACTATAGTGGGATAGGTATTTACTGATTTAACCGGTCCTTCTACTTCTACTGATTTAACCCATCCACCTATATATAGGGATCGAGTAAATATAAGTATATGATTTATTTCTTCAATATAATTAATTAGGTCCTTCAGAATTAAATCAAGTCAACTCAACACATTTAATAATAAAACACCGTCTGGTGTATGCTAAAGTTTCCCTTCTAATTGTTCCCCTTAAACTATCCTAAGTCACTACGTAATAAGGTTTGGACCCTGTACACAATTTCCTACCTTGACTTTTGCCGTCGAAAAGCGGCTCATTGCTGGCGTTCGCTTTACTTAAGCCTATTTGTCATGCGCTAAATCGCGCCTCAACCGTGATTTTGATGGAGAGGCTTCTTACCATTCTACACTGCTACGTCCCCTCCCTGTTTCCTACCCGCTATCTACAAAATTTCAGTAATCGAAAACATGTAGGGTAGCTCTTGTTTTTGTCTAACACATCTTTTTATTTTTTCTAAAACTTCTCTAAACTTATTATCTCAGCTGGAAGAAACCCAAAATTTGTCTTTATACATAGTCACGTTTAAATTTGTGACATGGAATTGAGAGCCCTAGGTGGATAAATAAATTGTATCTCCAGCACACTCAAATTAATCGGGAATCGTAGAGCAATAATTTACTAAGGGCGCAGTCAAAATTAATAAAAGATTATTTGGGGGTTTTGATAAATTGATGCGCTAATAGAACTGATAATAGAACAATAAGTTATGACTAAAACAATGACTAAAGCCAAGATTCAACCTTAATATAGCAAGTACGGCCACGCATTAAGAAAACGTGATTCAAATAAAACACATGATTTTAAAATACTCTATTTTCAGTAAGTAAGTTATTTTACATGCAAAAATATCTATCCAGTTTGCCAAATAAATAAAACAAGCGCTGGTTAAAATGTATTAGTATCTTGATTCAATTTAACTATAGAGGTAGAAATAAAACGATTAGGGTCCATCAAATAATGAAACATTATTTAAAAGAAGTTAATTAATTGTTAGCTTGTTATTAAATGAAAATTAGTTATATTGAAAATAAAATTATTTACTTAGAATAAAATCAAAGAATTTAAGGTACTCAATTTCTTAATTTAGATTTAAAAGAAAATAAATTGACTGTGCACATCTGTCCATCTGCCTTACTTCTCACAAGAATGAACGAGCAAAATACTCAAATTAAAAAGTAACTTTGGGACTGAACTGATTCAAATCTAAAAAACAAAATTCTAAAAAGCTCTATCTGAATTTTGTCCTTTTATATTTTCGACCGACCACCACGCCATCTTTGCTACTTCTATTCGGCAGAAGTAACAAAAGACTACTTTCTTTGCCCTTTTATTTCCAGTCTCATTTGTCGCGGCAAGTTTCTTCCCCACGACTATCTGCAAGATGACAAGATGATACTTCTGTTCTGAATCATTTCGGATGTCTATTTTTTTCTGATAGATTTTTTTATTTAGTTAACTTGTATAAAAAAATGAAATTAGAATGATGAATTGCTATATTATTTTATGAAATTTATTGATTTTAATAAGTGTCTATCATTTAGACATTATTCCGTTTGAATAAATATTTAAAATCTCTACAGTAGAATCCCAAGCAGTTGAATATGTCAGTTGTATATGTCTACAGTTGAATATGTCTAATAACTTTGGGCGTCACAATATACAAGTTTACCTGCAATTTTATGCCATAGCTTCATGTCCTGCTTTGATAGATGCGGCTTCCGTGCATTAAAACGAACCTACAATTTAGTTTAAAATTTAGAAGTTCTCGTAGGAATTTATACAGGTTCCGCATCTTGTTAGAGCAAGAGATGTAGGAAACTTCTGGTGCTTCTAACTTGAATGCTGTAGCTCGAGATACAGCCTTCAATAATACCTCTTTTACATGTCCAATTAATTGGTCGACTTGTGTAAATTGACTTCGTACTTTTTCTGCGTCTCTATGCCAAACATGTTAAGTATACAATTTTTAAATGGAGAACTCGAACACAGTGTGCAGCTTTAAGCATATAGTGAGCTGCTAACATGTTGTTATGCTTTATATCATCGGGTCGTAACAGTCTAAAAGATTTAACAAAAACTTTGCTGATTCTAGAATAGTTCACTTTTTCTAAAGGCTCACAGTTGAGTAGAAAGTGTTCAGCAGGGCTATCCACTTGTACCGTTCCTACGGCATACCATCCTAAAGAGGCCGTTGTTTTATCCATTGATACCCATATGTTTTTTTTTCTGCACATGGCTTCCTCATTTCTGCCAAATTTTATTTTTTACTTAAAGTAGAGACATCTGGTCTGGATTTACCAGTATGCAATTCTAAGAAATTGTGCAACTTTGCATTAATTTATTTAAAGGAATATTTGTACTAAGGAATGCCTCATACAAATCTTCCAAAAATGGTGATGAAGCTCAGCAAATATTTTTAAGAAGCTGAAGAGTACGTTTATGCTTATCCCATAATATATGTTCATCTATTGTAAATTTGTTCTGAGCGGCCGTCAGTAGAAAGTATGTTTTCTCCATGTTGTGAAACAATTTGGTTTAATTTTATTAAAACAATTTGCTTCATTTTAGGCATTTTAATGTTTTTTTCAAGTACTGCCCTCTTAGTTCTTTAAGCTTCCAAATACACTTAGTTATGTTTGCTAAATATTACGGAGGATATGGGTGGTGTCATTTTGATTTCTGCTTAAAGGGAAACCATGGGACCTGGAATTTTTTTACCATTTCGATTACTTATTTGACAGAATGTTTTAAAATATGCTTAAGTGTCTTAAATGTTTTAAAATACGAATGTTTGAATGCTTAGGATGTTTTAAAATATGCGAATTCCTGAATGCTTATGTGTCGATTCTCTTTTATTTCTATGATATTTACGCTTATGCTCATAAGGCCCAGCGTATGTATAATCCCGATTACTTATTTGATAGAATGTATGAAAATATTGCCGAATGCTTAGGAGTCGATTTTCGAACACTTTTTTGCTCATCGTTTGCATATCTTTGGAGATATTCGTATATCATCGTCTTGATAAGTATGTAAACAAACATTATAACGTACCGTTTTTGAGGTTATATTTATTAATTTCATTTAGAAATTTGAAAACCATGTAGGTAATGCAGATTTCGGCGTCATTGCTTGACTATAGTGCTTTAAATTCGGCGCGAGATTGCGCTTGTTGTCGTTGCCAAATATTTTTGACCGTTAAATTTTGATTGCGCACATGCTTCACACCGGGGAATTCCCGGTTTGAAGTTCGAAAAATGTAACTACATGAATGTAACTAAATGAAATGAAAGTTGACCGATCATCATAAAAATTGGCACATATATGTCTTTTTTTTCAGGGAGAAGGTTTTTATGCTATCCACATTGTTGTAATTCGCCACTAGATTGCGCTGCAGTACATCAGTATCGTTGAACTGATCGCCATGAAAATTTATATACATAGTAGCACTTATTTGAGTACGAAGAATATTTTTATGCTATTCACTTTGTTGTAACTCACCACTAGATGTCACTGCAGCACGCGGCCGTAGGCCGCGGAAATCAGGGTTTGTCGCCAGCCGCGGCTATTAGACCACATAGCTGGCCACTAAACCATGTCGCTGTCCACAGCAAAGCAATAGCAATTCGACTATATTGCTGGCCGGGGTGACTCCACGGCAATTAGACCATGTCGCTAGACGCGGCCGCGGCATATTTGGACAGCGGGGCCGTAGGCAAAGATGAGTACCAGGTGGGGCTAAAACAATGTTTGACAGATCCACTAGTATGTTCATTTACTTCCTAACAATCATACAGAAGATGTACTAGAAGTACAATTTATACTTCAAATAAAACAGTAAAATAAAATAAAGTAGCAAAAACGGCTAAAATATTAAGTAATATTTGCAAAAAATTGACACTCAATTAACTTTTACAAAACGTGTGCAATATTAGTGAGCAACGCGCCATATGTAGTAAAAAATAATGCAAAATTATTAACATCCCAGCCCTAGTAAGTACAATGAGAAGAAAGTTTACACTAAAGACTTCATTGTAGACATTATTATATATAAGAAATCGCTAAGTATGCAAACAGCCTAAAAATCTCTAATAAAAATAGTAATCTTTTAAAGGCCGAATTAGATACAAAAAAACGACATATAAAATCCATCTATTTATATTATTATAACCGGATGTTAGTCGATGACAAGTGAACATCGTCATCGTCGTCGACCGCCACATATAGTCATTTAAAGGGGTGGAGGCATCGT
The DNA here is from genome assembly GCA_009867245.2 of Adranes taylori. Taxonomy (NCBI): domain Eukaryota; kingdom Metazoa; phylum Arthropoda; class Insecta; order Coleoptera; family Staphylinidae; genus Adranes; species Adranes taylori. The sequence goes on from WYDF02257717.1 coordinate 18,941, forward strand.
CATTCACAATTCCATCGCAAAGCCACGTGACCAGCACGTGCCACACATGGATACGAATGCGTGTATATGGGGGTGTTTGAAGGGACCACAAAAGTCAATGTAGGAGTTTCAGATAGAAGAAGTGACCCTCTCAACTAAAAAGCTAAAAATGATATAATGTTTAATGCCTTAGTAGATTTTTCTTTTTTATATATCTCTTCGCATTTTTTTACAATAACAGCATATTCTTAATATATTTTGGTAATTTTAAAAATTATTCTCTTGTCAACAAAAAACTACACAATAAAAATTTAAATAGTGATTATTCCAAAATTGGCAATTTTTGGCATTGGTGATTTATGAAAAGATACAATTTTATTTTCATTACCTTTTTGATTTGGCTCTTATATGTTTTTAATAAAATTATTTATATCCTCGTTATTATCTCCAAACATATTCTGTAAGAAGTATTTGATTCTATATTTTATAAGTTAATATTTTATTGCTATAGTATAAAACGTTAATAATGCGTCATATTTATTGTCTAGTACGTTGTATTTAATATCTACCGATTTATGTTCAATGCCTTTTTAAATAAAATCCAATTTATTAGACTTACTTAGATGCCTCTCCAGTGCAATTATATCGAAAGAAAAAATGCTTAAATGCCCTCTTTCCGAAGATGCATTATGGTTGAGTCTCTTTGTACATACTCGTTTTGCATATACCAGTTACATTTGATAAGTTGGATGTTTCAGGATC
>WYDF02257727.1:0-19680 GCA_009867245.2 Adranes taylori
GGGACTCGAAAAGTCACTGATACACCACTGATTACTCTTGATATAATATACATAGACCGTATACGCGCAGGTTTTAAACATATTTAAAACCTGTGCGTTTTAAATGTTTAAAACCTCTGATTATCTTTTTTATCTTTTTACAGGTTTTTTTTTTAATTTTATTTATTTGTTTTTTTTTAGCTTTCATGGTTTTTTAATTTTTTTTTGGCTTATTTTTTTTATCGATATTCTGTTTTGTGTGTCCGGCCGTGTTTTGGGTTTTGAGTGTCATTCAAGTTCGCTCGATCGCTTTCGCTTCCGGCTTACCATCCTATTTTGTGGTGTAGTTCGTATGAACGTTTTTGTAAAGGTTTTCTGCTAATGTTTTTATTCTTTGAGTGAATGTTTCAATTTCTAAGTCTTTCTGTAGTTGTCTATTTGTTACAATCCAGGGAGCTCCCGTGATTACCCTTAGTGAGTGTACCTGTCTTGTTTCAAGTGTTTTGAGAGTGTTTTGTGCTGCGTTATGAGAGATCTCACAGCCATGAGTCATGACTGTTCTGGCTACCATTTTGTATATTGTGATTTTGTTTTTTATATTTAATTTACTTCGTTTGTATAGTGATGCCCTAATTTGGTTTGCTTTTTTTTTTTTGGTTTATTTCATCTATTGTGAAAATGTTCGCTGTCTAGTGTGAGTCGTATTTTACGTGTTTTAATCACAGGGTTTGTGTCCTTGTAGTGTGAGTTTTGTTTCTGTGTCTCTTTTTTTCTTTCATTGTGAATAAGATGGCTTGTATTTTTTGCGGATTGAGTTTGATGCGCGATAAGTCGCACAAGTAGCTCAATTTGTCTACGTATTTTTGAAGGTGATTTTTGAATACTTTTCTTTAGTTTGATTGTACTAGTATTGCTGTGTCGCCAGCAAATACTGCCAAATGTATTTTTTCTGTTTTTGGTATGTCAGCTGTGTATATGTTGTACAGAGCAGGACCTAGGACTGATCCTTGAGCCACTCCTGCTCTGATTGGTTATTTGTTTGATTTTTCTGAATTAACTGTGACGTGAAATGTTCCGTTTGTGATGTAACTGTGTATTAATTAGCAATATGCTACTGGTATGTCGTGTTTTTGAAAGTATAAGAGAAAAAAACATTCCGATTATATACATCTGGATATAACTACTATATTGCAACATTGGTGATTCTTAGTGAAACACTTTCAATATTCATCCAATAAGATAGAAAGAGAAAAGCTACTGTTTGTCGGAGAAGGTTGCATCAGGCGATATCGTTGTGGGGATTTACCACAATTAAATTATAATGGTGAAAGAAAGAGGAAATAATTTTTTTCCAAACAGTACGTTTAGCTGCCACATTTTCTATGAAACTATTACAGCGATTTGTTTCAAATTTTCTTCATTAGACAGATAAAGAATCATAGAATCTTATTCAAATACGGATATTTCTAAAATTAAATGACATTTAATAATGATCTTGTAATATAGCCGAAATTCTGAAACGTGCTCAGATCAAAGACATGTTGTCAGCCCGAAGACTTCACCATTTTGTAGCGATAGATTCCTCTTACTTACTGTGATTCCTGTTTAATATATTTCAATCATTATTAGAAAAATAGTGACCAGAGAAGATAGCTATCCTCACATTACATATATCAAATCACACCAATTATTATTAGTCTTCTTATTGGTTTAAATATATTTCACACAAAATTACATTAAATTTTAAATAATGAAATAGATACTTTAATTGGATTTGCATCTATTTTACTAATTTTAAATTTTAATCACTTCTTGAAGCCTGTATTTAGTAAAGACTAGTTAATGGATTTATGTCACACATTTGGACATGCATAATACGGAAACAAATTTATTACCGATGCTTCAGTGGCAGATTATAAATTTAATAAAACGAAATATTTGCGCAGTGATAAGTTATTAACATATTTTAATCAGTATTTTATATTAATTATTAATACCATCTCGTTAATAAAGCCATCTGTCATTGATATATAGTAGTTGGGAATAAATTTATTTGGAAAATACCAGAAAATTTTGTTTATCAGTTGAACGGATATGACTTTAATCCCATTTATACTCACATAATTGAAATTACAAAATCAAGTTATGGCCAAATACTATGTATGGTGATATAAAAATTTACTTGAGAAACCAATAAATACGCTTTTCCACGCTTAATAAGTATGAAGAGAAAATCAAAAATAAAATAAAATCGTTAATTTTCTCATACCAACGTTTATGTTTGTATTAATTTGAAATTTCTTATCATCCGGGATCTATTCACTTATCCATATGTGTACTTGAAACATTATACTACAAACAAATAACTAATGTGAAATTGATCCTAAACGTAATAAAAGTTTCAATGCATTCTTCTGGATTCCAAAGATGGCATTCAGTGACAGCGTATTAATACAAATATCCCCTTTTTGGATCGATAAAATCAATAAGATATAAACGAAAAATAGCATGGAACTGTTTAGATTCAGAAGTATATCTTGTTAGCAATGTGAAGGTTACCTGCTTAGAAATTATGAAACATTCATCACTCAACATCTGTCAGTTATTGAGATGTGGCTAATATAATTTAATATTTAATTCGTTTTACGTGTCTGAGTGAAACATCTTATTATAAACATTTCGTCAGAATCTTGCTAAAATAGAATGAGACTAAAATACCGTTTCGTTTTGAGAACCCTCAGTATTTGTGAAACTTGTACTTCCAACAGACGGATAGACTCATGCTTCTAATAAAACCTATTTTTTGTGTTCACAATCATTTGTACCAAATTTGATTTATTGTAGTTTTGTTGCTTAAAATTATGAATTCCGAACCATTGTCTTCGAAGGTCTTACTATAGTTCAATCAAAGTTTTTGATATTACAGTGATATTGATATTACAAAGTTTTTGATATTACAGTGAAATCTCGATATAACGGACCATAATACAACGGACTTCCAAAATAGCGGACAGCATGTAAGCGATCGTAAACTGCACACTGGGGGAATCACCATAGATGCTATTTCCCACTGCTGAAAAAATGTATCTCAAGGTTTATGGTTTATTCCTACATGCACAACAGTTTATTTTCTTTGCTCAAAGTGGATGAATGCATTTGAGTGATTCTCTTTAAATTGTAAATTAAATGAATAGTCGTAACTCCATGTTCACAATTTAGGTAAACGGAAACGAATTAATTTAACATTAAATCAAAAACTTGAAATGACAAATCCGTTGTAGTTTGCAGTATTTGTGTCTCGTATATGTGAACAATATGGCATACGAAAGCCTTTTGGGACATTAAAAAAAACAAAGACAAAATAAACAAATTTATGTTAATGTGTGATGTATGTGCGAATAATAATCCCAGAAAGCAAATGAAATCGGCACGAAAAACTTCACTTGAGGAAGCTTTATTGAAGTGCCGGTTAGGGCAGCTGAACTAAAATCTACTGCAATTAAATTAGCAGATCACATGGAAAAAATTCATTTAAAGCTAGTGATGGATGGCTCTGGCGTTTTTGCAAAATGCATGGAATACTTCGGCGATGCTGCAAATGCACCTAAAGAAGTGATTGAACCTTTTCGGCAAAAATTGGCTGAGCGCATAAATAGCGTGTTATTACAGTCCCAGATATATCATACAGATGAAACAGGTTTGTTTTGGCGTACTTTACCTGAAAATATACAAGTATTCTAAAATTAAAAACCTTTTAGAAGACAAACCAGCAAAGAGAGAGTCTCTGCACTTCTTTGTGCCAATGCCGATGGGTCTGAAATAAACTGATCCCTGCTATTGTTGACAAGTCTCAAAACCCAAGGATTTTAAGAAACATAATGAATCGTGTCTCCGTGTCATATTGCTATTCGAAAAAGGTTTTTTAAATAATTTGTACCTGCATCCAGAAAATTTCAAGAGGAACAGCTTGCAGTACCATCTGAAGACGTAAAGCGTTAGTTAGACAATGCACCCACACATCCTTCGGAAAACATTCTACGAACTGAAGATGGCAAGTTTGATGTATGTTTTTGCCAAAAGATACTACATGTATTATTCAACCGAAGGATCATGGCATCATTTTGACCACAAAAAGAATATATAAGAAAAAGGTTTTAAATAAAATATGGAAACAGGCAATGGGCCAAATTTTAGAAAGTAGTTGGAAGAATTTGTTGGATGATCAAGATGCAGAAATTGATTTAGAAGGAGTAAAAGTTTCTGTAGGATTATGCAAAATAATGTTGGATAAGAAGTAGCCAAGGAAGACATGTTTGAATGGTTGGTTGGAGACGATGGTGACCTGGCTATTATTATCAAAAGTGAAATAGCAGATGAAGTGTTAATCAAAGAAAGCGAAAATAGCGAAGAGGAGGAATCAATACTCTCAAAAATAAAATTATCATTGGTCGGATCGCATCTTAACGATGTAATATCATTTATCGATATTATACTACAGGCACTTTTGCAATTTTACAGAGCTACTAAGTAAGAAACAACAAACTTCAAAAATTCAAATAAAAATTGATAGATTTTTCAAAACAAGAGTCACCGAAACCAGGAAGTTCAAAAACGAACATTGTCGACTCTCCTCAATGGGCGTATATCATCTGAAGACGAATAAAGTGCAAACTTAAGGTGTACTTAGAATGTAGACTTTCGTTTATAATATATTTCTCTTCCATAGTTAATAAATAGCTTATTAAGAAAATTTAATTTTATATAATGGACTTTCGGCTACATCGGACATTAGTCGATGGCCCCTCGCTCGCTTTGCTCCGTTATATCGAGGTTACACTATATTTTAAACTAGCGCATTCAATTTGAGATTTAGGAACTTCCGACCAGTGTCACCAATATATAAAAGTTACCGCTAGGTGAATAAGACAGTGATTTGTCACATATTTTTGAAAGGAACTGCCTGAATAAAAATATTAACTAGAGATTATTGGATTGATTCATATTAGTTTCTGTTAACTCCTCTTGCTGCAACAGACATAATTATTTGAGTGCCAGTGATTGTTTGATTTCCAGAACACAAGAATTTACATAAGTACCTCATTTTAATTTTCTAAAATGGTCTACACTAAGGTTTACTTTACAGTACAGTAAGTTTAAAAAGAAGTTATTTAGAACTAAATTTGTTGGCAACGCTAAGAACACAAGATCAATAAATCTACTAGCAATTTTAATTAGATGACTAAACATGGCATAGAAGCTAGTTTGGCTTAATAATATTATTTTACAATTTGTACCTTTGTTCATTAATTTTATTAAATTTTATTACTGCATCGAATTATATAAATAAACAATATGCAAATTTATTAGTTTTACTATTTATTTACTTCAGTAGATTACCCAACATATAATAAAATTATTTAAACAATTAATTAGACGCGAGTTTCTCAACTGGAACAGTTATGTTCCGCATGTAATTTGAACGTGTTCCGCAAACATTCGAACAATAAAATTATGTACTTTACAAGATCTTAAAAATGATATGTGGTGTCAAATACTGGGCTATTTTACTAATTTTGTTAATTGAATACTGCCAATACAAAAGTATAGGATGCAAGTGAAAACGTATTTATAACAACAGACAAATTATCAGATTTCCATACGAAAGAAAATAATATTAGAAAAAGCAAATAATATTGGTATATTTCTACCTTTACATTAATATATCGATTGACTGTGTCTCTTCCATATCAGAACATTAACCATAACAAGGATATACTTTTCTTTCCAGGGCACAGACAAATACGATAAGATTAGAAATCCATTTTTGAAAAATTACCCAATATTCTCGAATTTTACGTGTCTGAATTATAAGACCTTATGCCTCTGTTCTAAGCTTACAATCGAGTGACTAAATACACAAGTATAAAAAAAAGATGCCACAAAAATTTTATTTTAAATAAAATTAAACAGAAATAGAGAAGCTAAATAAATTTAGAAAAAGTATCTTAGACAAAAGTTTCAAATCAAATGAGTTAAGTGATTTTCTGAGTTAAGTGATTTTCTGAGTTAAGTGATTTTTTTAATTAGAACCTTTTGTTAATTATATTTTTTGGAATAAATAATGAAAAAATAATGATATGATTAATAATTCTATCTATCCTATTAAATCAAAGAAATCGTATTTATAAATAAATGATATGAGAAATGAACTTATTTCATTTAAAGGAGGTGTCATGCATAAAAATCTTCTTCGTACAAGCGCTCTCCACTGTAAAAATGTTCCACTGATCTATATGTTGCTCATAGTTCCATAAAATGTAATTAAAAAATTATGTATTGCTACAAATCTTTTTCACTAGAATACTTTTACCGATAAACTCTAAGCCTCCCACACCTGAAATGCCTATCTTTGTAACACTCTACATCAGGAAAGGAAGTGATAAAATCCGAAAAATAGGATAAGAATGATTGAGAATTACGATTTACTAATCGAATAAAGTTTCTCTCATTGTGTAAGACTATTGCTTATTGACATAAAAAATAGTCCTTGTCAATAATGCTGGGAATGAACAAGAAATCTAAATAAGATAAAGGAAAACAAATTTTAAAATAGATAGGTGCACTATTTCGAAAATATTGATGATTAGGAAGAATTAATTAAAAAAATGGAGGCAGGATGTATACGTGTTTCTGGCATAATGAAAATTGTCGTTAGCGCCCTATCATCTCACTATAAGCGTAAGATATCACTACACCGAATTATGAGTCCGGCGTTCTATAATTGCGGTATGCCTCTGTCTTAAACTAATTTTTAAAATTTTTCTAATAAATTACAAATGTATTCAAGGTTGCATATTTTAAGCGTTATATATCAATTTAGTAATTATATGATGCATCGAGTATAATGCATTTTATTAGTAGTATATAATGCATTTGGACGAAATAGCACCTTCACAAGTAGAGATGAACTAAGTGCTATATCTATAAATGGACTGATTTATCTATCAATATTTTCGAAATAGTGCACCTCTCTATTTTAAAATTTAAGTCTTACTCTTGTAAGTACTACTTACATTCTTCATTGAAAAGAAATTTGTTTATCGATATTATAGAGTATGTATCGATATTATCGACATTGACTTGTCACAAAACTATACTAATAAATTAAAATAAAAAAAAATTAATATCACATCTTCAATCACAAGAAACAAATATTACACAAGCATTATAATAAGTGTAAATGACATTTATTGTTAATACATTTAAAGTGTAAAAACTCTGTTTGATCAGAATCTTGTAGAAGTTTGTCGGTACAGCAAGTAGGGTTATGCGAAAGACCGAAACATCGTAAGACCGGGGTCGCTTACGATGTTTCTAATATTCCGGAACTATAATTCTCATATAAGGTGAGATGGAAGCCACATTCCATGTAACAAACAGGGTAAAGAAAATAAGCAACAAGACCTCAGAGGATAAAATATTTTATATGAAATCGGACTGTAAATCGAAAGTCTATAATATGTACAGAAAGTTTTAGTTTACTGTATACTCAAGTTGGTGGAGGGAAGATCCTTCTAACTTTCCAACATCAAAGCACTGATTTATCGGCTGAACAGCTTCAAGTGATATGGGCGCGCTAGAGGGATGACAACAAAAACAACCGACAAATTTACGTTCGTATGAACAAAAAAAGTAACACCTGCAGCAGTTGTTTAAAATCACAACAACAATAAATCCATTAGTGTCACACGTGGTTTAGTCGTCGATATAAATTATTATTAGTTCGTGATTAAATAGACATTTTCTTTGACCTAAATATTTTTATTGCTATTTTTTATTTTCTTTAAACTCTTTTTATACATATTTACTTTCATTCATGATTTTGGGAGAGAGTTTTTTATTTGCGTTAGCACAATTCATAGCTTCTGCGGAAGTTTTTTGATTGCTTAACCGAAATTCACAAATTGATTTTGAAAACGACTAATATTTTTCAAGTTATTTGCCTCGTAGAATATTCAGGACAATATATTTCTCACCGATCTCCTTAAAGATCTTTCAGTCCGCAACAAAAGTATTAGTCCGTTAATAAACAGGAATGGCCTTTACCGCCTCCAATGCGAATATGGTTGTAACTACATAAGCCAAACCGGAAGATCATCCAGAAACGTATTAAAGAACATTTATCTTGTTTTCGTAATTTAAAATCATTGTCAAATTTTGCAAACCATTTGTTAGAGTCAGGTCACGAGTACGTTAGGGAAAACTTGTTTACTCTTTTACACTTTTACAACAAGGGAAGAACCTTGATATAGCGGAATTATTTGAAATACGAAATACGAAAGTGCCCGAATAAGAACCTGAATGATCGCGTAGGATTTAGTGGAAGTGAATTTTTAAAAGTCTACCCATTCTATGACTTATAATTTTATTGAAATGTACAGAATAACAAATCATATATAATTTTTTTATAATTATTATATAAACTCCTTTGGAGGGCATTTGATGTACGTTCGACCTACATATGTTATAGACTTAATGCTTTTAGGCTCTACGCTTTTGATACTTTTAGTCATTTCGATCAAGTCATTAATATTCGGACAAACGCCCCCTATTCTAGCTTGGAGTCAGTTGCTTTGTAAAGATGGCTGCAGACAATAGAATATAAATTTCGTTTTTGTTTTTAAAAAAACCCTATTATATAAGTTCAAAATCTTTTAGCAGTTAATGTTTGGAAATTATTTCGAAGCTTCATCATCAAACAGATTTCTTTGATTTCGTATTGGAGGCGGAGCTACTTTTGATAAAAATAGAATCGCTAACAGGCATAATTTTCATTAATATTCTTTAAGTAATCCACATTTGATAACAACGCATAGTCAGAGAAAGTAGTCTTTGAATGTTTCAGGTGGCATAATTGAAATCCCTGTAATTGGACCACATTTCTTTGATGGTCACCTGAATTGTCAGATTTATCTAGATTTCTTACAAAATTATCGTCTGTTATTGCTGGAAAATATTCCCCTTAATATCCACAAAGAAATGTGGCTTTTACACGATGGAGCTCGGGTGCATCACGCTAGATTAATTTATTACTAGCTTAACACTCATTTCCCTGAAAGATGGATAGAAAGAGGAGCACCAATTGCATGAGCAGCTGTATCACCAGGATTACCTAAAATGGATTTTTTCGTGTGGGGTTATGTAAAAAATCTGGTTTATCAAATACCGCCAACTATAGAAGATGATATGAAGGACAGAATAAATGTAGCGTTCCAGAGTATTAATACAAGGATGTTAAAAATGCAACTAAATCTTTTGAAAAGCCATTAAAATGCTGGATTGATGCTTTAGGTGGACATTTTGAAAATTATTGTAAAATTAGTTTGTCGTAATGTTTTATTATGGTTATTTTAGGTATTTTTATATTTATTTGGACATTTTTTTATTATGCACGTTTGTATATTTTTAGTTAATATTAGAAATAATTTTATAAATGATATTCTGTTTAAAGCCATAACTATATAAATATTATAGTTATTATACAACCGTAGAATTACAGCCAACTTTATAATTCGTAGAATCTAAAAGTTTCGTTTACTCAATTGCTAATATCTCAGAAACTAATGATTTTATGTATAGGAAATCCTTAATGAAACTGAAAGTACATTATATTTTCTTCAATTGGATGGCATAAAATATAGGGAATCCATTTAAGAAAAATCAGAAAATAATGAATTTGAGTTTTGACTCACCCTGTACACCATTTTTGTAGCATTGAATAAGAAAGCCATTGTATGGTGGAGTAACGTTATAAACAACTGGAAATAAGGGAAACAGTTGATTGTTAGTAGTATGGAATATACAGGACATGAAACAATAATTGTCATAAAAAATTGGTTATAACTTTGGATTCACCCTGTAGAACTTAGAACAATCTTATATTTTATCAACCAGCAAAGTAAGTTTCATCAGAATATGTGCTCAAATATATGGCATCCCATTAAAAATATGTTAGATTTACTCGGTAAAAAACAACCTGTATATTTCTAAATAATTATATTTCTAAATAATTATGTGTAGTTTGAAGATATCTACAATTTTTGTGAAAAACATTTTTTTATATCTGTTATAATAACGAGTACATAGAGCTTTGATGCACTAATGATTCACCCTGTATATATATATCTATATATTTATATATATATATATATATATATATAAATCAATGTATGTTTGTATGTCTGTATGTCTGTCCTTTATGCCTGACTACACCATCCATGCGATCGACATGAAACTTTAGTAGTTTGTTGAGTACACTCCCGGGAAGGTTTCTGTGAAATAGGTTTTTTGAAATTTTATACTGAAGCAAAGATACAGCCTCCGCAATGTTTCCTTCTGGATAGATAGGAAATATGTTTAACACTATAATTTGTATGTATGTTTGTATATCTGTGATATTACCGATGGGCTTCTAAACCACTCCACCGATTGCGATCAAATTTTCAGGAAACCTTTAGCATAGTATAGCGGGTAATCCTATGAAGTATGGTATAGATCGGGAATATGGGAACAGGGCAATTCGACAACACATATCTTTGAAATTTTTGCACGACGTTGCATTCGAATAAGTGCGTGTTTTTAGATACTTAAAGCGGGAACACAGGAACACGGGAATATAGGAACACGGGAACATGGGAATACGAAAACACATATTCTTGAAATGTTATTAGGCCATATCCTTGGTCGCGGCAAAGCCTGTAATGCACACGGGAATATGGGAATACGGGAAAACATATTCTTGAAATTTCGTTTGGCAAGTCGCCGGTCGCGAAAATTAGGCGGGACTCAGGTTTATTTCATATCAAACTGAGCCAAAGCGAAGCCTGACTGCGTTTAAGTAGCCTTATATATAAAAATTAAATTCCCTATGTTTGTGTTCGCAACACTCAAAAACAACTCTACCGATTGACTTTAAATGTTGACACACCGTTACATTTACTCAAAATATGAAGAAAATATAATAAAAATGTGGAAAACAACGTTTGACGGGTCCGCTAGTATATATATATGTATATGTATATACGACACAGTGTCATCTGTATATGGAGAAAATTTACTGTATTCAATTACCTTTCCAATATCATTTATGTACATCGCAAAACAAAAGTGGACCCAATAAACTTTTTTGAGGACTCCGTAATAAATCGCTCTATTTTTAGATTTATAGTTTCCAACCTTTACACCTGGCTGCCTATTTTCTAGGTAGTTTTGTAACTAACTGTTTGCGGTGCCTTGGATTCCATATATTTCTAGCTTCCTTATCACAAGTAATCTATATATTGTTTTAAAAGCACGTTTTACGCCTAGCAACACTGCAATCGTGATTTTTTCTTACCTAGGTTTTCTTTCCATTCCTGAATAAGAAGTGTGCCGTGGTTTTGCAATTGTGACCTTTCATGTGACCTTGACATTTCGTGATGTTATTATTTTCCTCTACAAACTTCTGTAATTGCTGTAGTACCGCCTTTTCCTATATTTTTTATGTGGCTAATAGCATATTAACTGGTGTAAACTCTTTAAGTTTCTTAGTGGCAGTAATTTTTTGAAAGGGTACTTATTGGATTAATTTTAAGCTGTTTACAATTTTATAACTCATTTGTAATATAATGCATTTTTAAAATTTAAAAAAGTTGCCTAAGTTAAACAATAACGCTGTAATTGCATTATCAGTGAAGAAAGCCGTAAATTTGAAGGTTAGTACAATACCAACCAGAAACTACAACATCCAAAGATGGTTACGGTCTAAAAAAGCTGTATTATTACAGTTACTATTACCTACAACGAACTGTTTAGCAAGCTACATTAAAGTCTTAAAGGTGTTGATGTAATTAATTATTATTTAAAACAATTGTGAAATTGTGAACAGAATAGGTGGGCGCTAAACAAAGCTGTTCTCCATGTTCCATTTGTATCTTGTTACGTTGTTGATCTATATTCCCTGAATTTGTTTATTCACTACTACTAGATAGGAGACCAAGTGCACTTCAATATCATTAATATTACGCATAACTTAATAAGACTTTCATAGTTATATAAAAACACGGCTGAGAGTATATTCGCTGTTATAGGACATAAAGTTGAAACAATAAATAAAAGGAATCAATAACTAAGGAGAAAAAAATGATTGAAATATGTCAAAAATAAGGAAATTATTTAGTGCAAACAGAAATATAACAAGATACTTCGCGTTGTGTATAAGTTCTATGGAAACAGGATTATGGGACGGAGAAAGAAAAAGTACGGTATAAAAAGAACAATCAAAATTTGAAATCGGAATGCTCAACCTGGATCGCAATTTAATAAAATATCATAATTCTTATATTTTTGAACATAAAACAAAATAGATACAAACTTTTATAAGTTTCTAAAAAGTAACAGAGCTATGGTTAACTAAATGTTATAAACGTTGCTATAATAATCATCAGGGGTTCTAGAAAATGAGGAAGAAAATATCAGTGTAAAGGGGTCATGCCCAGTGAAAATGCCAAAAAATAGGTGATTTTAGAGATTTTTTTTTACATAAAGTATAAGACCTATTTTAAATTAGGTTGGTTTATGTAATTTTTAAATAAAAAATATTAAAAATTAAACAAGATTCGGCCATCCTCCTGAAGGCCCTTTCTAGAAACTTGTTTCCGGTAACCACCGCTACTCGGATCCGGATCATGTGAGATCAAAAATGCATAAAGATTTGTTTAATATATTAAAATATCTAGGCCGTGAACGAACGGATTTTCTAAATAATGATAGGGGACAAAGTGACGGACGTTGCATCAAAAAGATTTCCTCATTCAAGCACCAGCTTATTATTGCTAAACTAAATGTGCAAAATTGGAATAAATCGATATAGTAGTTTTCGAGATATCTCTGAAAATGTGGTTTAGCGAAAAATGCGATTAAAGTTTCAAAACGGGTGTGCACGTAAATAAGATCTTCATTATTTTTCTAATTTACATGGAGTCAACTATTGCAGTATACTGCAATTGAAACGCAATACTTTATTACTAATGCAAATATTCATTCACGGTACATTAATATATGGCTCAATAATAGGTAGAAATAGACCTCCTTAGTCCCGCACGTAATTGCTCCAAACGGTCGAGCGGAGCGTAATTTCTATAGGATTCAAATTGTCCGGAAATATTTTCTAAATGTTATTCTTATAGAAAATGACAAAACCCAAAATTCGTTTTGTTTTTCAATCTCTAACTAGGAATCTCTAAGTAGACAGGTTAACAGCTAACGGCACGAAGTAGACAAGAATGTAAAGAATAATTGATTAATGTATAGAATCATTATATTGAAATATTTCATTATCATATATGTCACAAATTCCGGTGTCACTTTATGACCAAGTGAAGAGGCAACTAGATTGAATATCATGACATAAATTAAGTAAGAAAAAATGGGTTTGGAGATGTTTCGGAAATTTCCATCTGATCATTGTAAGCTTATAAGAAATTTGGCTCGTTCACTCGCAATATATTGTGTTACTATGAAGTGGTTGTTTAAAGAAAGTATTTGATCGTTCACAGTAGTGCTGGTACTTGAACTATACGAGCTTCACAATTTTCAATATCTGTCCACAATACGTCTAATGCGAGAACAAATTTATTTAATTTGTGCCGATTGGCTAGCTGATTTCTGATTTCAAGTCAAATTACTTCCTGAAATTTACAAAAACTATTGTGCGCCATTCTTTTTGAGCGAAAGGTTTGCCAGATAACTATATCATGTACTGGTTTGTAAAATTTGTAAAAATCTTAGTAATTCACGTATTGTATTTTCTCATGAGAGAAAACGCCAAGCACTTCTAAGAAATTAATGTTTCTATTTGCAAGCAATGTTTCTATTTGCAAATTCAAGGTAAACGGCAGAATTTTTCATAAGCGTACGGGTGCGAGGACATAACTACGTTTATCCATTTTCAATATTTGTAATAGAATGCGACGTTGTCATGCGTAAAGTTGAAACGTTTCCTGACATATGTCCCGAACCGTTGCAGGTAGGATATTCGAATAAGCTTTGCTAAATGTTGCTTTTAGAATGTTTTTGTTAGGATTTTATTTATTTTTTCTAAAACGAAGAGTGGGTTTTATCTTTTTAATCTTGCAAGCCCTATCACCCTTCTTATCAAAAACTTATTTTGATATGACCTTCTTATTGGTCTGATCTGTGACTTGCTATAACTAAAACATTCTTTGTCCAATAACACTGGAACCCGAAGATTAATTTCAACATTAGACCAAACAGTTTAAATAGGATTTAACATTAGATAGTAGGGTGCTTCCAGTAGCAATACGTGCCCATACACACACTTTTTATCCCTCGCGTAATCGTGATTCTCTGACTCCTGTATGATTCTCTTTCGCGCATACATAAGAGATATTGGAAATATACACACGCATCTGTGCATTTCGGAAGATATATTGAAGTAATAAAAAAAGACATTAATGTTTCCTTGATCGGAATAAGTAATGATATTCCTAACACGTGCGTTTAGTTTAGACATCAGTTTCAAAAATTCATTTTAATACACCGATACAAATATATAATATAGTTCCTTATCTAATGGTCATGTTGATATCTACACATTTAAAAAATGTTGATACTACACGACGGTGTTTTGTACACAAAATGCCATATCTTAGATAGACTCTGACAGATTTATATATATTCTGATAGCCAGATGTTTTCATTCCGAAGGCGAAAATAATGTTTTATATAATGTAAACTTTAATGGCTTAACGAACTTTCTTAATTACATTCTTAATCATCTCCATTCGCTTACTCTACACACGCTCCCTTCATTACACTCAAAGACGTAACTCTAACGGCTCCGATTCCGGGTACCGGCTAGACGACGCCTTCATCATCATCAACAGCGAACCCGCGCCATTCCAATTTAATCCAATTCTAATTCGTTCAGTTCTTAATTTGTTATAACTACGGATGAAAATAAAAACCTTGCTTAGGCAAGCAAATGAGAAAAAATGTGTGCTTGTCGCCACAAACTAAATGTCTTATATTAACCCATGTCTAGCATACAATTATAATGGGCGGAATTTGATAAATCAGTAAATCAGCCTTATTTGCTCGAGCATCATTCGTTACAGAAAATTATTATAGTCCATCAGGCGTAAAGATATAACATATTACAAAGTGTTCTTTGGCTTGTGTGTAGTACGGAGCGCAGAAAGATTGTTACAAATCCCTTCCTACGCTTTCACGACGGGGTCATATGAGCGCTACCGCAAAGAATTAGTCAGCTGTTTTCAAACGAGTTACGAATGTCCAGTTTTAATCTCGAAGAATAAATAAAATGTGTGTGCATGGCTGTGCCTCCTGTTCCATTTACAATTGTCCCCAGATTCGAATGACAAAGTGCGTAATCCCATATTTTCCCACTGTTGCAGTAATGTTGTTAGCCAATGAACGTGCCAACTGCGATATCAACGAAGCTCCCCTACGTTCCATAGCCAAAAACCCTATGGCGAAAATTGCACTTGTCAAGTGAGGATTAAAACCTTTGGTTGCTAGAACTGGCTGAACTGATCTAACACCAGATCTAGAACGACCCCTAGTTTAGCGGCAGAAAAAATTAAAGCTCGTTTCATCAATGTAAATATAGTAAACGACACTTTGTAGATTTTCGGACCGGTTCACAGTGATTCTACTAACCGACTGATTCAAGTATTATGCGAAGGATTAATGGTACACGACAAACTAATATTCAAGTAGTCAATAGACTATCATGCGTACATTTAATATGTAAAAAAATTTCAATACACTTTATTTCAATACACTTAATAAAATGTTCAATGTACTATATATTAATTCAATACACAATTCATATTATCGATTTTATTTGAAATATGAATCAATAGTTGATTGCTTTTTTGTTTTTTCAACTAAGGCATTAACAAAACGTTCTTAAGCATAATGTTTTTCAATGTCTTCAGAATCTGCACGGTACTGGATCCCTCGTCTTAAAATAGTCATTCTAGCATCTTCCTGGTTGACGGTGGCTTCTAGCGCTCTTATTCCTCATCCGCTTCTTGCATTCCTTCTTTCCAGGTAGTAGTCCCCGTTTCACGATTTATCGCCGTTTTGAACAGGAAATTTCTCTACTTTCTGGGTTTGAGTGAACCCACTGCTCCGGAGGTAGTTCCTAATTGTTGCTTTTTCCACGTGATTACATGCCTCATTTGCAATATATAGGGCAGCTATCAAGGTCAGTTATTTGTTTGTGGATTTTGTAAGCACGAAAATTCTTACGATTTACGTTTGCTTTGTGAATCACGTTGACCACGTTTTTCCTCATTCCTCACCTAGCCCGACTTGAATGTTCTAAAATGAATGTTCTGCATTACAGGGCTGAAGCATTGAGGTTGTGTTTGCTGGCAAAAAAAACGATGCTGATGTGTTTCAAATTCAGATTAACCACGCGAAATGTTTAACTGTTGATCAGCAGTGAAATGTTCCGCTTATGTTGCTTATCCCAACTAACAAACCAATCTTAGAAAACCGAACTAGTCATCGAAGCATTTAAATTAGCAGCTTAATCTACTCGAAGGCTCTTGACACCCTTGAAAGTTTTTGTTCATTGGCTCTTATAGTCTTCAGGTTGTACGTGTGCTCCGGAAGGGCCCTAAACTAAAAGCCCAATTTTGTCATCGTTGTACACGTCGGATGGAAGGTACTGAGCAATGAGCGCTGGCCATTTCTCCTCCAACCATACCTTGACTGTATGGTTGGACATATGGTTAGCTTGGTTCACCTTCCCATGTGGCTTGACATAACAGATATTTTCTCTCTTCTTACAACATTGAAACCAACATTTAGCTGAAACAAATTCATTCTTCCTCATCTCCTTGGCCAAGTGCTCAGCTTTCTGGTGCAGCAGCAGTCCGGTTAGCATTGCATCCTTTTCCCTCGCTTTCAAAAAACACTGCTTGAATGCATTAAGCAATGATTTTTGCTCTCATTGCTTAATGTGGTAATATCCCAGGGATAGATCTACATATCATAATTGTATGTACAGTTGATATGTACATACAATTGTCACTTATCTGGCTTGAAAAATTTTTGATTCTACTAAATAAAGTAGGTGATGCTAATAATTGGAAAGTTTCTATCTATTTAGATACGAGCGTACCGGAACCTAATCATTTTAATTCCAATAACCGGTTGATTCTACTAAGTAGCGCTTACTGTAATTTGTTTCCTTCTTATATATACCTATACAAAACTGGACATGTTCATACTGTTATTTTTTTTTTGGCAATAGAATCCATTGTAATGGATTCATTGTTTATCCATTTTCAATATTTCTAATAGAATGCGCCGTTGTCACACGTAAAATTAAAACCTTTTTTTGCAACATGCCTCGAACTGTTGCTAATAAAAAATTCGAATAAACTTTGTGAGATATTGCTTTAAGAATGTTATTATTACGATAACAAATATTTTTTTTACAAAACGAAAAATGAGCTTTATGCATCATGCTTTTCATCGAGGAAATCTTGTGGTGTTTCTTATCAAAAACTTATTTTGATATGACCTTCTTTTTTATTGATATGATCGATTGCTTGCTCTGAAAAAATCATTCTTTCTACAATAACATCTGGAACTTCCACTGTTGCCACTTCAAAGAGTTTCTACACCCGAAGATTAGTTTTAACATAAGAGCAAATAGCTTCAATAGGATTTAACATTGGATAGTAGGCTGTTAGGCGTAACAATGTTACGGTTCTTCCATCAACAACTGTCTCAACTCTTGAACGGTAAAGTGACATTGTCCGCACACAATTTATAAATCTGCCAACTGGTTACCTATATTTTCCCACTGCTGTAGTAATATTGTTATGTACACAATTGCGAACTGCTATATAAACAAACCTCTACTTCTACTTTCCATATCGTAAATGCGTGTGGCAGAAATTGCTTCAATCTCTAAGCGACTATTAGGACCTCTGAGTGCTGGAAGTTCTAAACTGCTCTAACACAGTGCGTGAACGATCCGTAGTTCAGCGGCAGAAAAATTCGTTTCATGAATCCAAATAATTTGTTTATCTTGTTATATGTACCTATCCAAAGACAGGACTTCTAGAAATCGTTCTCTTTTATTTCCAGAATTTATGCAATTGGGGTCATTGTGAAAAGTATTCCTTCTGGGTAATGTCCCATGGTAGACAAACCTTCAACTTAATGGAATTCGGATTATTATTTCTTTTAATTGCTTTAAATATGATTACAGTCTTCTACTATCTATGTCACAATTATGTGAGTTTGATTTTTGGCTGTCGGACAAAATAATTAAGCTATTTCTTTTCAGAAATTTTAAGCAATTAGGTTTAAAAAATAACGCGTAATTGAAAATAGTCAATTATTGATTTTCTAAATAAGCATTTGGCTACAGTAATAAATAGTTCATATGAAAGTTTATTGGTGCCATTCGAACGTGACAGACGCGTTATTCTAACGTGCGAAAGGTTGCAAGATTTAGTGTACCAGCGAAATCATTGAGAATGGGCCATAAACCATCAAACTACTTGTTAGGTACTAAATTGGATCTAGTGCCGACCTCCTGCTGGTTTCCGAAGTATACAAGCCCAGTATTTTGATAAGGTTTATAATTGCACCCATTGCTTGTTGCTCATATTAAATTACCATAGCGAGAGGGTAATTAGCTCGCAATTATAACCTGTTGCTCCGGTTGGTCTGCAAAATACGAAACTTAGTCCTCGGGCTTTTGCCGACATAGCAATTATAGCTATTCATTATCAAAGACAATTCAGCATTCAGTTAAATTAAAATATATTTTTATCGTGTAAACTATTGTTTGTAATTCTTGTTAGTAAAAGTAGTATAGTAAACTCGCGTTATTAAAATACAACACAGTGTTTAATTTTTGCATAAACTAATAGTAAAATTTAGACACTAAACAACCAATTTCACCTATTTGCGAAATATCCATATGATTCAAAAACATCCCCCCACCAAATTATACAGTCCACTACTGGTACACCTGTATAGCACTTTTTTGCAACATCTTGTTACGCCCGGAACAAAGCGAATGATATGTAGTCTTGCAACTGATATCCACTGCCTTAGTCAATGCTGTCCTAGTTTTTACCTCTGTTAGCATAAGCTGCAACTCTTTCGCGGCCATGTTTGACTTCTGTATTGTTTTCTCTTCATACCATTAATTTCAGGCAGGGCAGTCCTATAAAAAGAATAATCAGCACCTGATTCATCGGTTATGCGTTCCGCTCACTTTGTGTGCAGTAGAAGTTTACAAGAAAGTAACGGGCGTTATAAGTAACTTAATATGCCAATCAGAAATGTTATAATGGCACACACAGCTGACGGGAATACACTGATTGTGACGTTCATAAACATCTTGTTTAATTTTAAAGTTAACATTTATTTGCATTTTCTTCAATTTTCAATTACGATAAGATTTCTGAATTGCAAGTGACGCTTTCGAATTGCAATTCACTAATCTGCATTACATTTTATGTTTTCTGAATTACACTTTAGTAATCTGAATTACAACTAATCCTCCTCCTCTTTCCATTATCCTCCAAAGGATGTAGTGACACCATTTATATTTGATTCAGCAGTTTATTCCATGCT
>WYDF02257737.1:5161-15508 GCA_009867245.2 Adranes taylori
GAGAAAACATTAGTTATTCATAATTTGTTCAGAATTCATTCGAAATATGGTATTGTTTGTTGGAACTTCGACCAATAATTTTTTGGTTCTCAAAGTTTGTTGTTTGTATTGACTTCCTCTACTTCTTCTTTGAGTTTTCTGTTTGCATTGGTAACAATGACAGAGGTTCCTAAAATTTACAAAAATTAATTGATTACTAGCTTTTATGGTTTTTTTTTATATTAAATCATGTAAGTAGTACATATTATTTAATTCTATGAATTGTAGGATATAACTTATTCATACCCCTTTTGAAATCTTCCATACCCATACCTGCCCTGCCATATCCATACCCTGTGAAGTACGTCAGACTGCCCTTTAGACATTACCCGAACAGTGAGTCAAGAGCGGCCACGGGCCGCGACAAAGCGGACAACGAAATTGTCCGCGCCGTAGGCAAATGTGGAGACCGGGGGATTCATGGGTAGGTGAATTCAGGCGAGGCGAATTCATCTTAGATTAAAGTGAGTTAGGTTTAGTCTGTTCGCTGTCTGCGCCATAGGCGAATACGGGGACCAGGAGATTCATGTGCAGGCGAATATCGGACATCGAAGCTGTCCGTGCCGTTGGCACATATGGTATCGGGAGACTCATGGTAGGCATTTTATGGGGAGGTGAATTCAAAGTGAAGTTAGGTTTAAACTGCGAAGCACGCCAGACTAAACCTAACCGAACAATCGGACAGCGGAGCGAAGCGTAGCTGTCCAACGCCGAAAGCAAATACGGGCATCGGGTGATTCATGGGGACGTGAATTCACGGGTACACTAATTCACCGGTATACTAGTCTATTGTTAACTAAAAGCGTAAAAACGAACGGTTCGTCACATCTCAGAAATTGAACTCACTTTGGAACATGTCTCACTGTGGACTACTCTCCCCTAGTAAATAGCCTGAATTTCTTATCAATATATTAATATTGCATTTTTAATTTAAAATTTATTTTCGTATATAATGCGGTTCTGATCAACCATCAAATTAATTATTTTCATTCTCTTTTTCCATTTTTGTGATAATCATTAGTAGCCATTCTATATGGACTTTTATAAAGGTACCCTTCAATTTCACGATAGAAGCAGGCGTGCAGCAAAATTATAATGAAACGAAACTATTAATTTTTATTAGACTGGGAGATGGATGTCTTTATTACAGGATTATTAGCTGATGCGCGCATTGAAAAAAACCATTAGGGGTGAGGTGACTATCTACAATAACTGACTTGTTACAACTATATTGTTTGTTCGTTAATTTCGAATGAAATAACATAGCAAAGTAGGGGTTTATTATATCATAAATTAGTAATCTGCTTTTTGTGAGTTACAGTGGCTGATCCCATTGTTTATTGTCTTATTAAAATCAGATAAGACCATATGTGAATACATGTAATTACAATTTTATATACAGTACCACAAATATATTTTAAGACTTTCGCCATTTTCCATTAAATAGTAGCACCATCTATATGCTCAAATATGATCTATATCACTACCTTTTAAAATATGGATTTCATTAATTATTAAACATAAAAATTAACACTATATTTGTTATACATAATACAAAATCTTCGTCTACATTAGAATAAAATAAAATGACTATCTATCCCTTCCAATAAATTGAACATAAAGAAAGTAACTAAAAAAATAAATAATTTTTTGTCAAGGGAAGGAAATTAACAAATGGGTTTTTTTTTCGACTTTACATTCTCTTTTCTGGTATTCTCTCTGTCCATCTATTTTTTTTTGTTTAATTAAGACAATGCCCGCATTCACGTTTTGTTCTCCTCCTTCCTATTCAATTCCATATCATTCATTTCCGCATTGTTCCAGTGTAACCTTTTTTCCCTTTCTCTCTCTCTCTCTCTCTTTCTGTTTTGCCATTTACTTCGTTCTAGTCTACCATTCTCATTTTCTCCGTATACCTTTCTTTCTCCTTGCTATCACATACATATTCTACTCCTTTTAATCTTAACTGATCCGTTCCACAACTTTCTACTTTATAACTTATCTTCCACATGGCGTTCAATGAGCTGTCTCTACATCGCCTACTTTCATAAATTCCATATATTCTGTCAGTGTCCCATTCATTAAGACATATTCTATAACTGAACCTCCTCTATGCCTTCCTCTATGTTATCTTACCATTCCAATCTCCATTTACGCTACTATTTGCCACTTCCACTCATTCTACAAACCCTTTTCCTCAGCACTTGTAAGTTTCGTAAGTTCCTTATCCATTAATTTCCTTCCTAACCCTGCTACATTCCAACTAAAACTTCTAACTTTAACTCCTATCATTTTCACTTCCTTAAACTTACGATTGTCTGTTAGATAAAATTCCACATCTACACAAATTCCCAATTCCTTCCTACGTATCACTCTATTGTTACTCTATTGCATATTACTGCATTCCCTATACCAGAGATTGCCCTTTTATTCTATTGATTTGCTACTCCGAGATTCTTGATCACTTCTCCTTCTTTCCTTATCCTCAACTCGCTATGATAGGCTACCACTCGCGACGCTGCCAATGGGGAGCTTTAGCGCCTGTCACAGATGGCGCAAACAAACATCTTAATTATTACAGAATATAAGAGACTTTGGAAATATGAATGCTCTGGCGCCAGGTCAGTTTAACGTGAGACCGCACGCTGAAACCTGATATTGTTGTTCTTACTGAGGGCACAGGTATCTTCGAGTCTTGCGAGTAATCCTGTGGTTCTCATTCTTGTGGACAGCTGAAACAAACTTACTGCTAATTAGTAAAACAGCATTTATAATTTAACAAAATAACGCCTATTGTTCTTCTATCCAATTTAAACAAAGAAAGAAATATATATGTACAGTTAAATGTCAATAATAAATAAATGAATAAATGTCAACTTAAATCAAGATCGCAACAATGGCGGTTAGCAAAATAAACAGTAGCGATTCAATCATAAATAAAACAAAATAAGCGGTGTGATAAAATAGCACAAATGCACGGTGGTCAAATAGTCAATAATACAACGGGATGACGGAGGCTAAATTTAAACGCACATAGGTATATCGAACAAGGTAGGGGTCTTAGTAGATCACTATAGACCCCACAACACCCCGTGAATGCAAGTTAGTATTAGATACTCAAGTGAATAGGAAATAGGTTGGTGAAGGGGTAGGAAAGGGAACAAAGCTATTGACACATACAAGCAATTCAATCAAGCAGTGTATGTTATAGAAAATCGCTCACCAACTGTAACTATCTCGCTGGCGTCGCTCAGCTCATTATTTTGGCTTGGCTGGAATGGCCTGTCTCTACATTTGATTAATGGCAAGAGGATTACTCTTACAATTACAATCGTCTAATATCACCATTAATTAACCTATTACAAACCTTAAAATAATTGGCTATATGACGCCTTCTATACAACTGGCACTACGATGGTCTCAAAGCGTTATGAATGATACGCCACTCTAATAGTCATGCGTTCCACAAAACTGACGATCACTGGTCAAAATAATAATAAACCTAAGAGCACATTTTATGTTTTATAAATGCACCTAGAACGGCCGTTAAAAGAATAAAATTATATTTATTAGACTACCATAGCACAGTGGATCACTAGTAATCAAACATAGTATGCACAAACGTACTTCTTTCCCAAGTAAGTGACATCATTATTGTTATCGTAATTAAACGTAAACAAAATCATTTTAGCTATGAAATAATCTCTACAAGCTGAATCCAATGTGTTTCTATATTCAAATTGTCATTATTGATGGGCCAAAACCAAAGAAGGTAGCAACATATAACTTGTATTAAACAATCTTACTTTTCCGATGTCAACAATTTTCTCACAACGAAAGGAATGAAACAATATACAGTAATCAACACAAACATAATTATGTACTTTAATTACAGATTATTAATTAAACTTGTATTATTTTACGTACGCAAATATCCAAACCATAAAAATCGACCAATATTCTGCTATCATACATACCAGGTAGCCACACATTCCTCCTCATTCAACAAAGACTTTATCAGGTCAGATTTCCACTCTCTCACAAACTGTTGTCCACCTTTCTTCAGTTCGAAGAGGACGGGTAAGAAGTTTTTCTTTTATTAACCATCTAACTTCTGCGTGGAGTAGGAGATGTTGGTGCTTTCTGTCCATATACTCTCACATAGTATTGTAAGGAGTTTTGAGCTCATCTTGATTACGAATTTCTTTGCGGCCAGTGGATCATTCATGCAATGACTGAATAAAATTTCTAGCTGCGTAATTTCCTGTATTTTCTACTCCTAAACCAATCACACTCACAGTACTGTTCGTACATAAATGAACGCACTTTTTCCAAACAGTATGAGTATTACAAGCACTAAATTAATAGTCGATTTGAGAATTTAGTTGATTTGAAATTTGATTTGAGAATTTAATAAATTCCTTAGAATTTATTAAAACTAAGATTTGGAGAAACCATTGGAAATCGTGTGATTTTGGAAACAGTTGTGTCGAAAATAGAATTATGTATATTGGGGGATTAAATGATTTTCATTCATTTCATTGCACTGAATTTCGAGCTCGTTCAGACACAATGAGTCAGAAATTTATTGTTAAAGAGCGGCGTTACACATAGATATTTAACGACACGAGGGTGGAACATCTTTCTATTTCTCTAATAAAATATATCTATAAACATCTATTTTACGTGGGCGATTCAAAATTTTGCACAACTGTACTGTGCAATCTACAATTAAGTGTCAATCTTCTTATTACTTTCTAAGCCTCTCTCGACTTGGTACTATCAATATAGTTGTTAATTTCGTCACACTTCCAGTTCACTCTACACTACATGTTTTTTGGCTTCTTTTTACAGCCAATTTAATCTCCGTGCTTACACTCACATAATATTTGCCTTCTTTAGGGTCAAATTGCTGAGAAAGAGAAAGAAAATCTTTTGATAGAAGATTTTCGTTCTCTTTCTCAGCAATTTCATCATTTCACAATTTCTTTGATTTCAAGTAATTCTGCTCAATAGGGTTTACTAGTAGAATGAAAATATTTCAAGAAGTACGAAAGTTAAACAGGAATGGAATACACAAGAATTTTAAATCATGTTCAGACTATCCCAAAAGTTCCTCACCATATTAATTTTGCTATGTTTTCTGGTTGAAGGTTTGAAAAATGTTGACCGATGACAAACAGGTAGAAATTCCTTCTCTGTGGAAGAGGAGGATTCTCCCAAAGACAAGTTGCAGATAAATTTAACGTGAAGCATCCTGAATGAGAGCCAGTGGCAACAGTTGGCAGACTGGTAGCAAAGTGTAAATTGCTAGCAAATGGTAAAAGATTTAGACGTCCGGATATTTCAGAGGAAGTAGTGAAAGGGGTTCTTACGAAGGTATCTGTAAGTCCGAAAAAATTAATTCGCCGGACAAGCTTGTATGGGGGCGTTCCTCAAACCACACTATGGAATATTTGGGAAAACACAAGTTTCATCCGTACAAGTTACAAATGTTACACCACATGTCTGAAGATGATCTAAATCACCGTTTGAAAATGTGCAACTGCTTTTTGACCTAGTTGGTGGAAGACCAGAGTTTTTGTCTAGTTATGTTTTTGTTTTACGTAGGAAGTGGAGAAACCTTCAAAAGGCGAAGGATGCCCGTGCATCCGACAGTGTGGGATTTTTACCCTAACTAAAACTCCACTCCCTGTTGGGATTGTATATCGTTTGGGGAGTTTGGGTTATGTTTTTGGACAAAACCAATTTTTATGTAAATGATGAGGTGAACCGACATAACTTTCGGTATTGGTTCGACCGTAATCCTCACCGCATTATCGGCAGTAACGAGCAAAGAGCTAATAGCGTCACGGTTTGGTGTGGCCTGTGGAAACACCGGAGCGTAGACTCCTACTTCTTTGAGGGAATAGTTAACAGTGAACTTTACTTGGCAATGTTCGGAGATTAATTACTATCTGATTTGAATTTACTGGGTTCTGATAAATCAGAATGGTTCATGTAGGTGTACCTCCACAGTATGGTATACAAATTCGTAATGGGCTAGATGAAAACTGCCTCTACGGGGTTAGTCGTAGTGGTCGAGTGGAATGGGTTCTACGATCTCCAGATTAAAATCCGATAGATAGTGCTGTGTGCGGTTATGTAAAATCCAAATTTTACACAGTCAAGGTCAGGGTCAAAAGCCATCTGCGGGATCGTATGGTTTTTTGACAACTGTGGTAACTGTGTGCCGTTTCAACTCTATGCACATGACAACTGTGCCGTTCAGAAATGCCTGATTTGGTAACCAACATTCTGCGGAACGCGGGAGACGTTTTTAATTATATTTCGACTTTCTTATGGATTCTTATGGCGCGGGACTTTTGGGACATTTGTAGAGGAAACTAACTTACTAACAATATGTAGTGTTAATCATTGTATTTTTAAATGTTCATTTAATTAGAAATATTTACTTAATATTCTCTACATCAATCTAATTCAGTAAAACAAGCAGTATCTTATTTATTTATATAAATTGTGATTCAGACCTCGTAGAAATCAATTCTGAATAAATTCTAAATCAAATTATTCCAGTAGCGTACGCCTATTATCGTCTAACAATAATACATGCGTGCTTAACGACACATTTCTTTTGCATAATAGTTTTACTATTTCTACGAACGTTCCAAACTTAGTTCGGATTTGCCAAACGCTTTCTATTTTCAGTTAGAATGCAAAACTTCTTTATTAACAAAGTAAGTCAATTAAATGTGGTATGATTTGTGAAAATAAAATTAAAAATTATTTTATTTTCACTATTTTGTATTTGTAGCTATAAAATAACAATAGCTATAAAATAACATTTTATGTTTTGAAATAATTTTATAGTAACTGTTATTTTATGTTATTTTATAATAGCTATAAAATTACAGCTGCCATAGCAGTAGATAAGTTATAATAGCAGTAGCTAAGCAGATTGGTGTTATTTTATTTAGCACAACTAGTTAGTCCTTTGATGCCTTCCTGAGGTGCGCAAAACAAAGCTCGTTGTGTTCTCTTGTGTTTGTACTTGATCCGATTTGTCAATCGCTTTCTATTTTTATATAGAATGCAAAACTTTTTTGTTAACAAAGTAAATCAATGAAAAGAGTCTATTAATTGTGATAAGATATGTGAAGATTAGATTAAAAAATAATTTTATTTTCACTATTTTTTATTTCCAGGTCAGTTTATATAACGACATTTTTTAAAGCTGTTCTCAAAAGCTGTTATATACTCGTTCTAAAATAACAGGTTTTCATAAGATTGTCTAAGCTTTTCGTAAGCAGTAGCTTTAGAGTAACATTTTATATATTAGAATAATTTTATAGCTGTTATTTTATGTTATTTTATAGTATTCTAAACAATAACAACTACAATAACAGTAGCGAATTTAGAATAACAGCTGCTAAGCAGATAATACCTATTATTTTATTTAGGACAGCTAGTTAGCACTTTGATGTCTTCATGATGTAAGCAAAACAAAGCTCGTAGTGTTCGCTGGTGTTTGTATTTAGGGTCACGGATTTGGATAACGCTTTCTATTTTTAATTATAATGTAAAACTTCTTTGTTATCAAAATAAATCAATAGAAACAGACTATTAATTGTGATAAGTTATATTAAGATTAAATAAAATTTTATTTTCACTATTTTTCATTTTTAGTTCAGTTTATTGAACGACATTTTTTAAGACTGTTCTAAACAGACGGTACTAAAGCTATTATTTTATAGCACTAGCTCTAAAATACCAGCTTTTCGTTAGATTGCCTACGCTTTTCGTAAGCAGTAGTTATAAAGTAACATTTCATATTTTCAAATAATTGTATAGTAGCTGTTATTATATGTTATTTAATAGTAGCTATAAAATAACAACTACAATAATAGTAGCGAAGTAACAATAGCAGTTGTTAAGTAGACAATAGCAGTTGTTAAGTAGACAATAGCTGTTATTTTATTTAGGACAGCTAGTTAGTACTTTGATGCCGTCGTGATGTAAGCAAAACAAAGCTCGTAGTGTTCCTTGGTGTTTATATTTAGGGTCACGGATTTGGATTTGGCAAACGCTTTCTATTTTTTACTTAGAATGTAAAACTTCTTTGTTAACAAAATAAATCAATAAGAACAGTCTATTAATTGTGATATGTTTTATGAAAATAAAATTAAATAATTATTTTATTTTGACTATTTTGTATTTCTAGTTCAATTTATGTCTGGGCGTGTTTTAAAGCTGCCCTAAGCACACGCTACAAAAGCTGTTATTTTATAGCACTAACAATAAAATAACAGCTTTTAGTAAGATTGTATAAACTTTTCGTAAGCACTAGCTATAAAATAATAATTTTTATTTTAAAACAATTTTATAGTAGCTGCTATTATATGTTATTTTATAATAGCCATAAAATAACATCTGCAATAACAGTAGGTAAGTTACCATAGTAGTAGTTAAGCAGACAATAGCTGTTATTTTATTTAGCACAGCTGGTTAGCGCGATGATGCATTCGTCATGTCAGCAAAACAAAATTCGTAGTGTTTGTTCTCTGATGTTTGTATTTGATCGAATTTGCCAAACTATCGAATTTCTATTTTTAATTAGAATGCAAAACTTCTTTGTTATCAAAATAATTCAATAAAAACTGTCTATTTATTGTGGTATGTTTTATGAAAATTAATATAGAAAATAATTTTATTTTTATTATTTAGAATCATAAAGCATGCCCTAAGATACAGAAGCTGTTATTTTATTGGAGTAGCTATAAAATGACAGTTTTTCGTAAGCAGTAGTTATAAAATAACAGTAGCTGTCATTTTATAGCCGTAGTAATAACATAACTTAAAATAACTAGTATAAAATAACAGAAGGTGTTATTTTACATTTTAAAATAATTTTAAAATATTTATAATAAAATATTTTATAGTAGCTATAAAATAACAGTTACAATAGCGGGAGCTAAGTTAGAATAGTGGTCAATAGCTGCTATTTTATATAGCACAGCTACTTAGCATTTTCACGTTTTTATCATGTGGGCAAAGCAAAGTTCGTAGTGTTTGCTGGTGTTTTCTAATCAGCCAAGACAAGTTAGTAGGACTGAGGTTAATATAATATCAGCCACTTGTCTTACAGGATGTATTTTTTTACACAGTAAACCCCCCTAGAGCTTACAGCAGGTTACAACAAAATTATTATATCTTCTAGCGGTGAGATTATAAATTTAGAATTAATGTAACTAATATAACTAATTTGAGCGGAAGGTTTTGATGGATGAAAATTCCAGGCTAGTAAAGGAGGTTTATGTGGAGGGAATAATGAAGGCGTGGAAGGAGGAAGGGGTGAATGACTGGATTAAATGCAGAATGAAAGAGAATGAGCGAGTGGGATGGACTGCATGTTGATGGCCGGAGAGATTATTGGAAAGCAAGGAAGGAAGGAGTAAGCGAGATAGGTGAAAGAATGAAGGATGTGGAAAGGCAAGAGAGAGCGGATAAATGTGAAAATAGTAGATACAATAATAAATATAAATGGGTTATGAAAGAAGATGAGATGTGTGATTATCTCTTATCATGTTTAGATACGAATGAGAAAATGATAATCCGTGGTTTTTTGTTTAAGTTATTTTATGTTTATTTAATGTTTGCTTAAGAATATTATACCAAATAAAGGTTATTTATCTATCTATGCTACATCATAATTATATTATTTTAACCAATGTTTTAACAAATTTGGATGATATAGTCTGAAAAAAAACGAACACAAGAATAAATAACAGAAAAAACAATATCAAATTACTGAAAACTGTCGTTGATAATTTTTGAACTGGAAAAGTGGAAGTGCAATTAAATAGTAACAATTTCAATTCAGCAGCTTGCAGATTTCCCTCTAACCTCGGCCAAAGAATTGACCACAAAATTGATAAATACTATAACAGATTAGTCACTCCCTCACATAAACAGTTTTTTTTTTCGATATCAACAATAGCAAAACAAAAAAGACCTAAGAGCATAATAACAGTGAAATAGCGAAGGGGTTGAATGTATCGAAATAAAACAAAACGACATTACGTGAGATCACACTATAATGATTGAAATCGGTCTCTTCCGGTTTCAACAACGAACGATATATTTCATTCGTCTGTATAATATTTAACTTTTCGACACACTTAGCACTTATTTCCAACCCCTCTGATCTTGAAGAGGGTTTCTTACAAAAACACATCCACATGCCATTTGTTGTTTTGATGACAGAAAACTAACGATGTTGATATATTTTGGCTGAAATATATTGCATTT